>PVIU01004174.1:0-131085 GCA_004026605.1 Ondatra zibethicus
TTGGAAGCAAACAGGATCATCAAGCAAAAGTTGGAAGCCAGGGGCGGGGATAGAGGTGGGAGAAATTTCATCCGATGGATGGAGATAGAGACAGAGACCCACAATCACATCAGAGCAATGGATTGGGCCCCCAAGGTGCAGGTGAACAACTATCTATTCTTCAACCCCATTGAAGATCCATTAAGGGAAATAATATTACTTGAGTAAGCAGAAAGTTTAATCAAGCAACTTCCAAAAATGTGCAACAAATGACAGAGACAACTGGCTATTTGGGCAATCACCCAAAGTCTCATTTTTAATGTTGGAGCAAACAACTTTGGCTAAGACCTAGAGTAGCTGACAGACCATTTTCAAAGGCAAGAAAAATTTCAAAACTGTCTTACCCTGTCTTAGCAAGATTTGACAGGCTTTTTTCTTGTGTCTGTTTGTCCTGTTCAGACATTGTACATTTTGTCAGTGGTCGATGCGTGAGAAGTTCCTTGCCCAAAGGCCAGTTTTGCCAAGAATAAAACACACTCCAAGTGGAGTGTCTTCCGTGCTCAACATTCTCTTGGGAATAGATTAGTGCTGCCAGGAGCAATTGTGCCTTATGTCAACAGAACCCTAAGTTATTTAAATGCCAATATTCTACAGCTCTTTGAAGGGGCTAAAGATTACCTATCTATGCAATCTCTATGTATCTAAAGAACCTGATTAGTCTAACTATAAGTATGACAAACATGGATGACTATTGACCTATAATTCTTAATACTTATATAACTTAAAGACTAAGATTTCATATTAAAATATTAAACAATCTTTAAATAACTGTACAACAAATGAGAACAATTATCTCAAAATGTAAACAATGTATAAGTATCTTGATCAGAAGTAGAAATGTATACTGCAATATGATAAATATATCCTAAAATTGTTTCAATATACAAAATGGCTTAAGCAGAGGTAGAAGCATGCATGCATACAATATTACAAAATTACTTTGCCTATATATACAAATATTGAAGATAAAAATAGGAACATATTCAATATAATCTAAGCTTGTATCAATACACAAGAATCTATACCAATGTAAATTATCTATAAATAATAGCTCACAATTATTCACTCTATTACTCACTATTAATAATAGTGTGAGTAAGCTCACACTAGTCTATTATTCCATCCAATTTCTCCCCCTCCTTTTTTCAAAGATATCCTTAAGCCTACATAATTTCCCCCAAACCCCAACCCTATAACAGTTATATAATCAACCCCTAAATGATGTCCATAGCCCTGAGGACAAACTTTGTTGGGAGAGGGGACGTCATCTTCTAGAATTACTTCCACCTGTCATGGAGGCAATGTATTTTCTATGGAATCCTGTGAAAGTAAAATTATGGGTAAGTTCCAAGATTACTGTCTGGTATAATTGCAAATAGTCTCTGACTATTTTGTAGGTTTTGTGTGAGGTTCCTATTTGGATTTCTAGCCATAACATCATACCATTTCAGCTAACCAAGTTGGAGTCATCTTGAGCAGCTGGTACCCAAAACATAGTAGCACTATCAGCATCATGGCATCATATCAACCAGGAGGATTTGTTGTTGTGGGGCCTCATCTTATTCCTGGAAATTTCAAAAATTACTGCAGGAAAATTCCATGTTCCCTGAGGAAAACTTAAACATTATTTATAGAGATATATATGTTCAATGAAAGGTACAATAGAAACAAAAATAGATGAAGAAAAGTAAATTTTTTTCTAAATTCTTTTTTCTTTCTGTCCCATATCATGGCTCCTGACATGAGATAGAAACTCTGAATTCTTATTTTAACAACTTTGGATTTAGAGAAAGAGAGAGCCAGTATCCAACTCCAAAGCCAGCTTGATTTTTAAGTGAATCCTGATATTTATTTTAGTTTCTGTTTTGAGATTCATACCCTCAGATGACATGTCCTCATAACTTATAATTCTCTTTGCTTGGTGGTTCTATCTGGATAATTATCTTTTCCTCTTTAGGTATCTGGATTCCAGGATCTCTTGTATTTTATGAAGATGAGTATTTTCCTGCAAAGACAGGAACAGAACCTTGCCCCAACCCTTATGAGGTTTCCTAACAACCTGATTGGTTGTAATTTCTATGGATGAGCCATCATTTCTCAAGAGATTTATCTTTTTCAGACTGAATCTTTATTAAATTTGATGGTATTCATAACTTTTCCTCTCCTGTGGAAACAAGAGCAAAACCCCTTTCCCAGCATAGCATATCGCATGGCTTCCATTGTGAGGTCAACACATCCTTGAAATACACAGGCTGATTTAATTCAGAAGACTTTTATCCAATGTCTCTTTGCTGCTGTTGTCCCTTTTTTATTAGCATTAAGAAAATTCAAGGTTAATAAAGCATTATGTAATCTATTTCTGTGAGCATTTTCCATCTCTTTCTGTTTGTTTAACATATCCTTTATAGTTTGATTTGATCTTTCTACAAGTGCCTGACCTGTAGGACTGTGTAGTATACCTGTAATATGCTTTATATTACAATAATCAAAAAACTCTTTCATTTTCTTAGATATATATGCTGGACCATTATCTGTCTTTATTTGTGCAGGTATACCTATGATGGCCATAGCTTCTAATAATTGTGTGATTACTGAATTAGCTTTTTCTGAGCTTAAAGCACTTGACCACTGAAAATCTGAATAAGTGTCAATGGCATGGTGTATATATTTTAAATTTCCAAATTCTGTAAATTACAACACATCCATCTGCCAGATTTCATTTCTTTGTGTACCCTTTGGGTTAGTCCCTGCAGGTAGTGGTGTTTGGTTATAGAAAGAGCAAGTAGGACATCTCTTTATGATTTCCTTAGCTTGGTACCATGTAATAGAAAACTCTTTCTTTAAACCTTTGCTATTAACATGATGTTTTTATGAAATTCTAAGGCCTGCAATACATTTCCAATCAATAATTGATCAATTTCTGCATTACCTCATGCTAGAGGACCTGGCAGACATGTATTTGGGATTAATTTCTCCAAAATTATTAGCACAAGCTGTTTGGCATGGTTCATTGTCTTCCTATAACTTTTTTATTATCAGTAGTAAAAGGCACTATAATCTCTGCTGGGTCTATATCTGCTAATTGAAGAAGTCTCAATTTACCTTTTATAATTAATTCAGAGACATTTTCCAATAAGTTTTTAGTTTTTTACTTTTTTAATGTGGTAAAAAGACCTATTCTAAGATAAAATTGCCCCTCTGTATTAAAATTCCTGTAGGAGAAATTCAGGAAGGCAATATGACTAGAATACAATTAAGATTTGGATTCACCCTATCCATATGTGTCTCCTGTAATTTCTTCCCAACAATTGTCAATTCCTTTGCTGTTTCAGCTGTTAATTCTCTGTGACTATTCAAGTCTTTATCACCATCTAAGGTTTTGTTAAAAAGAATTATTAGATCAGGTGTTATCTGAACAGTCGGTCATAGACTGGTAAGGTCTCCTAATAATCTTTCAAAATCATTCAGAGTCTTCAATCAGTCTATCCTATTTTGTGCTTTTTGTGTTCTTATTTTCTGTAAACCTATTTTATAACCTAGGTAATTGACAGAATCTCCTCTTTATTTTTTTATGAGCAATTTGTAATCCACATTTTGACAAAACTTTCTTTACTTCTTAAAACATTCTTTCTAAAGTATCCATGTTTGAATCAGATAGCAAAATGTCATCCAAGTAATGGTAGATTATAGACTTAGGAAATTGCTTATGTATTATTTCCAATGTCTGACTGACAAAGTATTGGCACAGAGTGTGGCTATTGAGCATTCCCTGTGGGAGGATGGTCCATTGATACCTCCTAGTAGGGTGAGAATTATTATAAGTAGGCATTGTGAAGGCAAATTTTTTCTATCCTTTTCTTGTAAAGGTGTAGTCAAGAAACAATCTTTCAAATCAATAACTATAAGGGGCCATCCTTTTGGTAATAAAGAAGGCAGAGGAATTCCAGATTTCAGAGGGCCTATAGGTTGAATTACCTTGTTGACAGCTCTTAGATCTGTCACCATTCTCCATTTACCAGATTTCTTTTTAACAACAAATACAGGAGAATTCCATGGGCTGGTAGATTCTTCAAAATGGTCAGCATCTTGTTGCTCTTGGACCAACTGTTCTAAAGTCTGCAGCTTTCCTTCAGTTAGAGGCCACTGTTTAACCCAGATTGGTTTCTCAGTTAACCATTTTAAAGTTAGGGGTATTCGTACTTCTAAAGGTTTGCTAGTTGCTTTGTGTTCTTGCATAGCCTGAATGGATGGTTACCTTCATGTATAGTACTTATAATATCCTTTACAGAATTATGATTTCTTGGGACTGCAGGAATGCTAATCTGGTATTCCATTGCTGTAGCAAGTCATGACCCCATAAATTCACTGCAATATAAGCCATATATGGCATCAGCTTCCCTCTCTGACCTTCTGGCCCTATGCAATCAACCCATCTCATGCTTTGTTTAACTTGAGGTACAGCTCCAATTCCTAGTAATTGAATATCTTCCTCTTGAAGAGGCAAATTTGCATGCTAAGATTTTAGAGTAATGATACTCACATCCACACCTGTGTCTTCAAACCAACAATTCCAATGCCATTTATATGCACTCTTAGCTTTAGTCTTTGATCATTTATAGAGGTCTGCCTATTTCCTATTTCCTATCGGGATTTTTGATTTATCCTCCATGTTTAGTCCATCATCCAGAACAGTATGGTATTTTACAGAAGGCTCTGGATCTTTAAATTTTTCTGATGAGACATCTCCTCCACAGTGACTGGGAATGACTGAATCACTTTTGGCTTGGGTTCCTGCAAAAGGCCCCTCAAGGAGTTTCCCAAAGGTATTGGGTTGACTTGTCTGTATTTTATTGATCTGCATTCATTGGTCCAATGTCGGCATTTGCCACACCATCTACATACACCTGAAGACTGAGTCCTCCTATTCTTATCATTCCCAGAGGAGATAGTATTCCTAGGAATTCCTTGTCTACAACCTCTTCTCAGGTGTCCTATTCCACCACAATGAAAACATTTGGAATTTTGATGTTTCCTCATTCCTTTAGAAATTGTTTCTCCTACCCAAGATTCGGTATTATAGTCAAATGTCTTAATGTTCATTATATGCAGGATCCATTCATCCATAAGTGCTGATCTCACCTTTAAAGGCCCAAGTATCTTTTTGCATTCTAAGTTGGCATTTTCAAAAGCCAGAGATTCAATAAGTCCTCATCTAGCATCTGGGTCTGTTACTCCGATTTGTACAGTCTTAGTTAATCTTTGTAAAAAGTCACTAAAGGGTTCTCTCTGGACCTGTTTAACCCTGGTATATCATTCAGTTCATTTGCCTTTTTCTTGAATCCTGTCACAAGCTTTAAAGTCTGCTTTGTGGCATAGGGACAAGATTTGTTTATCATAAAGAGCTTGAACCTGTGGGTCAGCAGAAGTGCTCTCACCAAGAATTTGATCTTGGGAAGTCTGAAGTCCTTTTGCTTTTCCCTGTTGATCTAAAATTTATGCCTCTTCCCTGAAATAACATTTCAACATCAATCAAGGCCCATCATTCAGGACTGTTAAACCTAACTTAAGCCAGTCATGTGGTGTCGCCTTAATGCTAGAAGCCCATGTCTTTATCATCTCCTTAACAAATGTGAAATGCAAACCATAAGTTATGACAGCTTGCTTAATTTCTTTTAGATCATTCATTACTATAGGTATTCATCTACCTTCTTTGGATCCTTTTGGGCCTTTATAACTTGATGATTTACAGGGTGGGAAACTAAAACCCTAGGTAAGTTATCTCTGACAGCTACTGGTGATTTGAATCCTGTCCTTGTGCCTTCTTGTTCATCAGCTCCAATAATTTCTTAAATTATTTCAAATCCTTTTTATCATTGTCTTTTGTAAAGCCTAAATCTCCTGGCTTGTATATATTTCTAGTTATTTCATTGAGGCACTTAGCCCCTGGTCTTCATTCTGCACATGTGATTCCAAGGTCTGAAGTTTTTACTTTAAAGATAACACCTCATCCTTGGACATTATTTGGATAGTGGGCAGATTGCCATCCTGGAGAGATACTCTATCTGCTAACCTATAATAACTTTTTTTCTTAACAAATTTTGATTGTCAAATTCAACAGTATGAATTCTTTCAGATAATTTTTCAGTACCCTTAGATATGGGTTTAATTTTGTCTGTCAAGTTAATGCTACCATTTTCAATAGTATTATTTTTTCAGATAACTTTGACTTTTGATGGTATTAATCCTATCAGCTAGCTGTTCATTATTAGTCCGTAAGATTGTATCATTTCTAATAGTGCCTCATTCTTGGCTCTTTTATCAAACCATTCTTTTAAGGATATCATATGAAGATAAAAACTGAGTCCCAATATCCAATAAATGGATGTATCACCATAACCATATAAGCATTGCAATATGCAATTCATAGTAATAGCAAAAAAGTTACTAAAAGTTTCAATGTTAATATAGTCTGCTATTATATAACTTTCAAGTTTATTGATTTATTAATTACCTGTTATGAGATGTGGTAAATTGTTTTAGGTGTAATAATCTTTATTGTCTAACAGGTGTTGTGGTTGCAGAGTTGCGACTAGCGGTGCAACCTGGTGCCACAAACAGTCTGAACCACTTAGGTTTCCTTGCCTTGGTGCTTGTTAAATATTGAGAAATATGCTTTGCTTGACAAATAAAAAGCAGTTAAATCAATTCTGTACACAGAGCAAGAAACCCAGAACTCAAGAGCTGGGAGTACAAACTGAAAGCTGCACAAGTCACCACACGGCAAAGGATGCTGCAAAGAACGGAACAATTGGGGAGAGGGTTGCGAGCTTGGGAAATTTCCAAGTTGCAGCACGCAGTTAGCTCCCCTGTAGCGGGAATTTTACAACCAAACAAACAAACAAACAACAACAACAACAACAAATAAAGAGCAAAAAATAAATTTCAAGTTGAAAACTGGGTTTTTACTAATGCTTTAATATTTAAAGATTTACTATTTACAAAAGAGCTGGCATTGTTTTTAAATAATTTGTGATATATATTAATAAATTAAAACCAAATTTGCTAATAAATTATTACACTTAAAATACATCCCTTCTCAAATCTTTGTGAACAACACCATTAGTGTGTTTCTGTATTATCTTTTCCATTTTCATTATGACAGCTCTCAGAAAGAAATAATCCTAATCCATTTGCCAAAGATTAATTATTTTATCTTCCAGGTTAATAAAAATGTTTGCTTATCCAAATCCATGAATATTTTTCAGTTTTTCTTCAATAATTTTGAATTCTTGTTAGAAGTTTATATTACTCTTTTGTCTCTTCTATAAACAGTATGAAGTGAGCTTTTGGGTTCACGTTTTTCTGTATGCCTTATACACATTTTTGAAGTGAAAGCATTGAATTATATTTGCATATCAAGGCCAGGGATAGTTCCCTCAGAAAGAATCAAAGAGTAAACTTAGTAAAACTTAGTAAGATTGCAAGTCACTTCATCAAAGATCACAGAATGCCAACGGGTAAGAAAGTCTTTTTATTATTAAAAGATATAAATGAGGATATGAAAGAAAATTATAATTTAAAAATCATTATTAAGATGACGGATGGATGACTCTCTCCCCCTGAGGTTTTTGGAGAAGGAGTACTTGACAGTTGCAAGTTGACTAATTAGCAACATGAACATTCCATATAATTAACTTTTGATTGACTAAAAGAAGCACAAAGACTAGGGGATCATAGGGTTCCCTGTGAAGTCTGCCTTTGGTACATCTGTTCACCATGAAACAAATGAAATGATACATACTTTGTGCACATGTTGCTGCCTTTGGAGCCTTGGAGTTTGTTAAAGGACCTCATTGTCACTCAGCAACATCCACAACACTCTTAATGGATGTGAACCCAACTGAGAAAACAGTCAGAGCATAACATCATTGCACTCATAGGTTTGCTTCATGGGGAACTGAATCTCAATCTATTCATCTGCATTAAGAAAGACATGCTTGGCTTGGCCGCTCATGCTGTATCCATGCACGGACACACTGCACCGAACCTCAGCCAGAGGTAGCACGTGTCCTTAAAACATAAAGATATGACTAAAATGGGAGGTTACAAGCTCATTGGGCCCTGAAGATGAAAGCTCTTTTTCTCATAATCCAGAGAGTTATTGAGTTTCCTCTGAGTGCTTGCCTAGTTGACTTGTGAATTTCATTTTAATATTCTACACTCTTATTTTCTCAGCAAGGTTTATCCTACTGACCTGAGAGACAGACCTCTGCTAGCAGGTCCCATGTCTGCCTCTAACATTCCTTTGGTTTCTTTCACCAACACAAGCTATCCTCTGGCACAGTATACCGTTTGTCTGTATGGTAATTATCCTGCCATTCCAGTCAGAACATAAATGATTTTCACTAAGCAGGGTTATTTTCTTCAGTGTTTTTTGTTTATAATTACTAATATTATCATTGACTTCTGCATCTAGACCAGTGTCTGAAATATACAGAACACTGTGGATTTCTCATGAAAAGGTAGAGTAAGGGAAGGAAGAAAGACTGAGACAGGGAAACAAAGAAAGAGAAAACAATTAGGGAATAGAAAAGGGGATGGAGGGAAGGATGGAGTGAGGTAGAGAGAGAAAGAAAGAAATTAAATATAAAAAATAAACATTGGGAAGAAAAATTTATTTCAATTAAACAAGTCACTTGATAAATATGTTGCTGTTTTTTACTATACTATTTGTGGCTCAGAAATATTTATAATTTAGGGAAAATTTTTTATTTATCAGATACATATTTTTTCATATTCATAATGATCCCAGTTATTTCTGTGTGTGTGTGTTTGTACCCACACGCATGTGTGCATTCTCAGGTGTGCACGCAAACACATGGAAAGCTTGTTAGTATGTGTGTATGCAGCTCTGCATGAGGGTGTAATGTGCATGAGCACCTCTGTGTGTAGGGCCAAAGTCTAACTTTGGTGTCTTTCCTTGAGCACGGACTGCCTTTGTTTATTTTGTTTGCAGGTGATTCTCTCAGTGAACCCGAAGCTCTTCAGTTCGGCTAGGATGGCTGGCAAATGAGTCTCAGTAATTCTCCACTCTCTGAACCCACAGTGTTGGGGTTGCATGTGCACCTCCATCCTTAGCTTTGTACACAAGTGCTGCTAGTCTTAATTTAGGTCTTCATGTTGTGACTTCTGTGCCATCTTCCCACTCAGTGATTTTTGTCTTAAAGAGTATTTTCTTTTGTCTCATCTTTTCACTCATTTAATGTAATTCTAATAGAATTATGCTCACAAGACTTTCCAAATGGATTATACACAGGCTCGGTGATGTATAATATGATATTATTTCGCTTCTTGTCTAGGTCCAACAGAAGGGAGCTATCAAGAACCAGGAAGAGAATGCCCTGAAGAAGAAAAGAGTTGAGGAAAACAAGAGAATACAGCCCATAGAATCAACTAACAGGGCTTATAGGGGCTCACAGAGACTGAAGCAGCAAGCACAGAGCCTGCAGGGTTCTGCACTAGTCCCTCTGTATACATAATGTGGTTGTTTAGCTTGGAGTTCTTGTGGGACTCCTAAGAATGAGAGTGGGAGTGTCTCTGACTCTTCTGCTTACTAGTGGGACCCGTTTCCTCCTACTGGGTTACCTTATCAGGCTTTGATATGAGAGTTTATACCTAGACTTATTGTATATTCTTATGCCATGTTCAGTTGATATCACCGGGAGCCCTGCTTCTTTATGAAGGATACGGAGAAGCAGTGAATTTGGATGAGAGGAGAGGTTGGATGGGGACTGGGAAAAGGCAAGTGAGGGAAGGTTGCATTCAGGATACACTGAATGAGAGAAAAAAAAATATAGACAAGCTCCCCCCACCACAAAAAAAAAATGAAAACAAGCATGCAAGCAAAAAACCCATCAAGATCAAAAGACAGCATCAAACCCAAGCTAGATATGACAGGGAATCACAGAAGTTATAGGATGTGAATAGAGCCACTGGAAATCCCAAGACTTTACATTTTCTCCTTAGTCAAATACGTGACAGTATCTACTTTATTTCCACGGTTTCATGACACAGTTTGCTAGGGGTTCTTTGGAGCCAGCGTGAGCGTCTAGTTTGCTTTCTAGCTTGTTGGGTTCAGAGTTCTTCATGAACACACCTGAGAGCCTATTGATCTTTACTATCAAAGAACAGCCTACCGATTTGATACTACATTCAAAAATCACTTGCGTTTCTTTCAGTACTGAGTAATAAATGCATGGCCCTGTGCATGCTACGTGAGCTCTCCACGACTGAGCTACATCTTTATACCCCAAAATCGTATTTGGTTGCATGTTTGGGAAAACACTTTCATCTTTCACACTGCTAAAATATGTTTTACAAGAACACAAGATTGGGCTTTTAAAACTGGGAATTCCTTCTGAAATAATAGAATAGCATCTATATTAAGAAAAATAGTATGGCTGATGCAAAAAGCCTGAGTATAAACACTATCTACAAAAATTAATGCAAAAATATTTACAGAAAAGGAGTGTATTTCAGTGAAAGCTGTAATCGTTGCGTAGCAACACAATCCATGAGTAAAGCATATACACATTTAAACGTTTACAGATATAATTATGAATAAATATGCACATATAAATGAACAAAAACTCTTCTTTCCAGAAGGGTTCTGTCATGATTTCTGACCCCTACAGATTTGATTGTGTGTGACATAACAATAATGAGAATGATCAAATCATAATTCATGAAGTCTGCCTTCTGTCAATTTGAATATTACACTTTTCTATACTGAAGGTGAGATTCACTGTCCCTTAACTACTGTCGTGAAACACTTGTCAGCTTTCAGACTGGCTGGATCAAGATGAGTCTTATTGTTACAAAACAAACTGAAGAATGTCTTTAGAGGCCATTCAATTTCTTCATCCCCAGTTACAGATCTCTGTGCATTGTCATGTTAAATTAAATGATAACACAATGTGCGTCACCTTTCCATTTAGAGTTTGACTTTTAGAAATACACAATGGACATCTTATGAGCTGACATATTTTATTTTTCCCTAGGCAGAGTGGGATTTGTTTTTTTGAATGATATTTTGGTTGATGCTTCATTTGGAGGTAAGGCACAATACAAAAAATAGATGAAATTCTACTTTATTTTGTAAAAATATTTTTAAAAAATCTTTAATAATAATATGCTCAAAGAAATTCTAATTTACTCTAAAATATATAAAATATATCATTGGAAAATTATTTTAGAACAGTTATGATAAAGCTTGGTGATAGAAGAAAGGTGAATTAAACTTTGTTGTTGTTTATTGTTTTAATATCACCCTATCAGGCAAATTTATGGGAGTAAGTGCATGAATTATAGACTAAATCTGGATGAGATCTGGCCTTAAATGGGTATCTAGAGGCATCTTCGTGTTGCTTAGAGAACATTAGTTTATTATTGGTAAAAGCATGAAACTTTGGTTTAATAAACATAATTATAAAATATTCCCTTAAACAATAATTAAGGCTCGAGGGCTACTGATAAAATTTCATTATGTGCACAGCTCAGCAACGTCAATTACCTGACTTAAAGCTTATAAAATCAACCCACTGATTCCAGTCCTCTTTAGACAAACTCCTGGCTATAGCTGGACTTTCTTCCTTTCAGGATGGTTTTTCCTTTCTTTTATCATATGTCATAGGACTTCATTTCACAGCTACTTATTGTCAGGTTTCATGCAAAATCTCTAAGCAATTAAATTCTCTGAGTTTAAATTAGTGCGCATGTGCATACACACATAGTGTATTTAGATATCTGTATGTATTCATGTATGTGCTAGTAAACACATGGACGACTTCCTTTTTTTTTTTTTTTTAGAGACAGGTTTTCTCTGTAGCTTTGGAGCCTGTCCTGGAACTAGTTCTTGTAGACCAGGCTGGACTCTAACTCACAGAGATCTGCCTGCCTCTGCCTCCCGAGTGCTGGGATTTAAGGCGTGCGCCACCACCGCCCGGCCACATGGACGACTTCTTAATCACAATATTAAAAGTCAAACTGCAGCACACCTATTAAATCCCTTTACTTTAAAATATAAATCAGATGGAGACGTCTGTGCAATCTCGTTTTCCAATCATTGGATCCTTCTTTAGTTTTCCTCATTACTATTAGCTGCAATTTGTTTCCAGATTCCTCCCTGTTTCAGACGTCCTACAACCCTTTCTGCTGTATACCTTGTATTTTTGTTTCTCAGCTTCATGCTCCCTTCTGTGTGCAAAGGACCTGCCTCCTACTCTTACCCATATTCTTCACAGTCTTTCCAGAATGTCCTCAGTCATCTTCAGGAGAGACACCTTCCCTTCTAAATTATCAAATACACATTTCCAAAACCCTCTCACAAAGTCCCTTATTATTTCATTTTGCTTTTCATTGGCAATCTCTACAATTTATAAAAGGGTTCTTATGCAGCTCAATGGTTATATTTTAGTGTGTGTGTGTGTGCCTGTGTCTGCCTCTGTGTGTGTGTAAACAGACATTCCATGTACAGAAGTTGGTATCTGGTGTCTTCTTCAATTATTCTGCACTTCATTTTCTGAGTCAGTACCTGTTGCTGAGCCAAGAGCCCAGTACTTGCTTCCATGAGAAGTACAGAAAATGACAGAAATCCTCCAGTTTCCACTCCCGAAGTCAGAGCTAGGATTACAAATTTCCCTTTCTCCATGGATTCTAGAATTCAGGACACTGGTTGCGGCACATCCACAGCCCCTCAATGGTTATATTTTCATTTCCCTCAATTAGACCGCTGGCTCCCTGGTTCCTATTTTCTTACTATATAATGCTTGGCATGAAATACCACGACACTGAGATCCCAAGGAGGTACTGGTCAATAAATTAACTGTGCTCTCTACAGCAGAGCTGGTTAATAAATTAACTGTGTTCTCTGCAGCAGAGGGGACATTTTTTAAGTTGAGAAAAGAAGATTCACTTAGTGCTCTTTGTACAGTTGCTATAATGACCGTGGGGTTTTCTCCACTCTTTTCATCTAGAACAGAGAGTTTCCCAAATTTAGACCTCAAAATTGACAGAAACAGTTTAAAGACAGAAGACTTCATTAAGATTAAAACTAAAGTTTACACTAGAGGCAGAATTGAAAGTGTTCATTCTTTATGGCTGTGGTCTTTTAGTCAAATAATATGTGGTCTATTTTAATGTTTCTAGTCATACCAGTTAAAATGCAAGGGTTTTACATAGAAAATGTAGGTTGTTTGAATATCTCACTGTCATTCTGTGATTAGAGAATCACATTGTTTCCTCCATATCATTTATGAAACTTACATTTGTTATAAAAGAAAATAACAAGAGACAACAATATAGAAGAAAGTTTCTTATATTTATAAAATCAATACATCATAATTATTTAGTTTTATTAAGAAGTGATGCATCAGAATTACTTATTTATTTGTTGTTATTATCTAAGAAAGTCTAGACTTAAGAAACTCCTGGACCCACTCAGAGAGAAACAATGGAATAGTTTTGTTGAATTTCTAGAAGAGGGTAAAAGACGAAAACTGTCTTTTTTTTCTTTTACTTTTTTTTATCTTTTTAGATGAAAAAAAAGGTTCTTCTCTCATGCAGTACATCCTGACCAAAGTTTCCCCTCCTTCCACTACTCCCAGCTACCTACTTCAACCTACCATCTGGCCCATATCTACTCCCTGTCCATTTCCCTTCAAAAAAGGGCAGGACTCCAAAAGCAAAAAAAACATGAGAAAACAAGATACAATAAGACAAGGTAAAATCAAACATGTTGGGTTGTACAAGACAACCCAACAGGAGGAGAAGAGTCCCAAGGGCAAAGACGTAGTGGCTGACTCGCACTGTTAGGAATATCACCTCTACACCAAGCTAACAGCCAAAATATATATGCAGAGGATCTGGCCCATGCATGTCCCACACTTGCTGCTTCAATCTCTGTGAACCCATATGAGCCATTCTTAACTGATTCAGTGGGCCATGTTCTCCTGGTGTCCTCCATCCTCTCTGACTCCTACAATCTTTTTTCCTCCTCTTCCACGGGATTACAAGAAGAGGGAGCCCATGGAGACCTCCAATTTAGACATTCTCCATAATATCTAGCTGTGACTTTCTGTACCCACTCCCATCTGCTTCTCAAGGAAGAAAGCCTTTCTGATGACAATTGGACAAGACACTGATCTACCCGATCTATGAGTACAGTAGCATATCATGAGGAATCATTTAATCTTTTTGTTCCTTTCCTTTTTTGTTCTCAGTCATGTGTGGCTCTACCCCAGGTCTCTAGCCTATGCAGCCTATGATCCCTGGCCCTCTGAACAGAGTTGGGTATGGCTTCCCTCTTGTAGAGTGCATCTCAAGTCACTCAAGTTAAAGCAGACATTGGTTAGTCACTCCCACAATTTCTGGGCCACCATTGCTCCTGCACACCAGCACATCTTGCAGGTAGGTCAAAGGTTTTGTGGCTGGATTGGTGTCCAGGTTTCTTTCTCAGTAACCTTCAAAATACCTTACAGAATACTAAACAGACTAGAATGTAAGGGTGAGGACCCTATGCAGGCATCAGCTTGACCTCTCTATGTTCAGTTATGTTATGGATGCTGTCCTTGGCAACGGGGCACTATCTGTTCTCATAGAGCAACCCTCTGTCCTAACATCATCCTGGGTGGTTCAGGTATAAGTCTTAAGCATAATTTATCCATTCCTAACTTCATGTATGTGTTATCATGGGGCTTCCTTATCATGAACCTACATGAACCTGCTTCCAGGTTCCATGAATATTCTATGAATGTTCCTATCTCAAATGAATATTTGAAGCAAGAGAGCAGGACGTAAGTGAACCCTACCTGTAAACAGTGTGAGAGTACATTTTCCTCCACCAAATAAGTATTCTACCTTGCTCTGGCTTCTGATAGGCCCCCATTTGCTTCTCCTATCTACCTGCTTATCAATCTATCTCTTCCTCTGCTAGTGTCGCACTACTGTTTTTCTTTTGCATGAATTTCTTGTCAACCATTCATAGAATTGCCAACAGTTCACACTGTAGTGGCTCTCAACATTGGGCCTGGGACCCTACAGGGGTTGTATATCCGACATTTACATTATGATTCATAACAGCAGCAACATTGCAGTTATGAAGTAGTAATGAAACCATTTCATGGCTGGAGGTCACTACTCCATCCGGAACTGTAGTGAAGGGTTGCAGTGTTAGGAAGGTTGAGAACTACTAGTTTTCAGGATGCTGTTATTGCATAGATCATGACCTCACTCAAGTTGTCCTGATGATTTCTTGTTTGATTCAGTCTACATACATATGAAAGCAACATCACAGAATTGACTCTGTCTTCTTTTCTTTTAATATTGGGCCACAATTTTGCACTGTATTTATTGAGCTTTTTTATTATTATTATTAAATTAATATTATTAAAATTATTGTGGGGTTTTTGAGATAGGATCTCTGTATTTTTTACTCTCATGGAACTCACTAACTAGGCCTGGCTGACTTCAAACTCACAGAGATCCACCTGCCTCTGTCTCCCAATGCTGAGTTAAAGGGATATGTGCCACAGCTGGCGTCTGGTGTAATTTTTAAGCATAGTCATCTACCTACCGGAATTCTGCTTGTTGTAAACTACTGTTATTCCATCTGTAGGAAATGACTGTTTTTTAGATCTTTGGAGCTGTGAGATTCTTCTGAAAACCTGTCATTACAGTGTTTTGTGTGGAATATTCTGTTTGTTGTGCAGAGTAAGTTATAGTGGAAAGATTGCATCTCCCTATATTTTCTCTTTTCTTTCAGAAAAATAAATTATCCACATTATTTCTATTTACTTTACCATGCATGCCAAAGATATTTTTTCTCTTTGCAATTTTCTACCCTGACAAATAATTTCTGCTGGCTTAGAAGCTACAAACATTTTCCATTCCCACACTGTCATATACTTTTTACAATTTATATTTTGGAATACTCTCCAGATTTAATTTTTATTTTAATTTCCATCCTTACCATTTGTATTTATGCATCTGGGAAGGAAACTTCAGCAACAGAAACGTCCTGTGTCTACACTCCCGCACATCATCCATTTCATGGAATCAGTAGTGTCAGTTTACTTATACAATTATCAAAATATCAGCTATATGTTATCAAAGGTAGATAGCGATTTATTGATTTTGCATAATTAGTGAATCTATCTTACCATAATCTTTACACTTTCTCTGATTTTTAACATAGGAAATACATTCTTTGATGAAAATTTTAGCAAGGATAGATTTGTGGGTGGGTTTTCTTTATTCATCTCTGTATCTTTACAAATCCTTTCATTGTGTAGTTTTATAATTCTCATATTTCATATGATCTGTGATTGGAGCCTAGTCACATGTTCACGCCGATGTATTTGGCTTTGTCTCCTTTCATCCTGCCAGTGCTCTGTATGTCCTGTCTAGCAGCTTGAGGAGTGAACGGAGGACACAGTGGGAGCCTCAAGCATTGTCGTTCAAATCCACAATTTTAGATGAGATTCGGTTGCACAGCAGTGCATAGTCTACTCAATGCCTGTCGCAGCTCAGTGTTCCTCTACCTTGCTTTGTCATTGTGGAAATCACCTCATGCAGGAGCCTCCTTAAAACAGGAGGGGAGCCACTTGTGACAGGTTTGACACTCACCAGACATCTTTTCTTCTTGAATGGACCTTCATGGATTATCAGTGCTTCCTGTCAGGTACAACTGGTCCCAAACTTTTAAGTAAATACTTATCTTTTGTTACTTTCTTTCAGAGCTATCGTCCAAAGATTTATGATTTCATTTCAGTTTAAAAAGTGTTCTGCACATACGACTTCTTTCAGATCCAAACCCACCATGCTTCTCTTACATCTGGGTGTAGTCAGTCTAAAACAACAAGTTTTTGAAAGAGTAATTTATATGAGCAGAAAATTCCATGGTTCAAATATTACATATATAGTTATGTGAATGTCTTATTTTTCTAAAAATTTAAACACAGTCTTTCTAGTGAAATGTATTTACATAAGCATCTACATATGTACATATCTGTATAAAATATAGATATTCCCTAACAAATAATATAATAAATTTTTCAAAAATAGCTAATCACTTGCATAGCTTTTATCCATATAGTCATTATGTGTGAGTAGCTGCTCTAGGTTCAAGACAATAAATGAGATATGCAAGGTAGTGACTCAGAGAGTGAGGTATTCTGTTATAAATTTATACATATATTTTCCTTCTTGAGTTTCTAGTTAACCTCTTATATTACAAATAAAAATGGTGTGTTAACCACTAGAATTCAAAAACTCAACTAAATGGGTTAAAATAATATTATAGTTGAGGATTTTGAGTAAATTCTCAAATCATACAAATATTAAATTAACCTAATGTCTCTTGTTAGCAAGGCCATCTACATGTTTTGTCTTTAAGCAGGTGTTCCTTTCAGTACAGTATGAGCTGGAGAAGTGGACGTTGGCTAATTAATTGACAGAAGATAGAGTCAATCCTGTATTCTAATAGAAAAGTGTAAGTCTAAATAGTAGCCCCCACACACATGTTCACAGAGAGCATCAGAATGTAACTAATTTTATTAAATAGCATGAGATGTATGTGGAGATAACACAAAGCTATGGTTTCACCACAAGTTTGGAGGGTGGATTATTTCTCATTGGAGGGCAGCTTATTAAAGTTTTATTTACATCTTGAAAGAAACAGGTGCGTTCAATTACTTGGAGGAAAGAATGTCATGACTGAAACATTGCAGGAAATGGAAGGCTCCAGGTTCCAGAGAATGTTAGGTGTTAGTACTGGATGACGTCAAAACAAAACAAAGGTCTGGAAGAATCAGACCTATTCAGAAAGTAAGGGCCAATGTGCAGTCTTGACCATGCATGTGCTAACTGGAGAGAGAGAGAAAGACTCATAACACTCTGAATGGAATCTTCCGGATGGGG
Source organism: Ondatra zibethicus (assembly GCA_004026605.1). NCBI lineage: Eukaryota > Metazoa > Chordata > Mammalia > Rodentia > Cricetidae > Ondatra > Ondatra zibethicus. The sequence continues at coordinate 18,016 of PVIU01004174.1, forward strand.
CTTGATTCTCATCAGGCAGCTGTTCCTGAATTGCTCTGTAGAGGGCTGACAATGAACTATGATAGGCTTGTTACTGTTTTCAGCCGGGACATAGCATAAGTATGAAGAAACTGTCTAAATGCACTTCAAAACAGAGATGGCAAAATTAGATATGAGCTTTGTAGGGAAGGTGTTGTTTTCGATTTTCCTCTATCTTTTCTTAGTTCGTGTTGTTGTTTTGAGAATGGGAACTGAATATGAGACACATGTTGGCCTGGAAACTTCTATTTCTCAGCTTCCCTCAAACTCAGGACCCATGTGGATGAGACTCAGATAGCTAGGATTGTCAAAATAAATGATCACATCCAACAACAAATTAAATTATTTAAAAACAGAAATCAATAACGATCTTACTAAAGTTTTATGAAAAAACAATATAATTGACAATAACTACACAGTAAAATATGCTGGAATATAATATAGTCAACACTCAATACTATTTCCAGAATCCTCCTGAATACCTAAAAACCCATGAGTAGGGTAATTTCTTATAAACCACAGTGCAGTATTTCTATATATCCATGTACATATTTTAGTCCTTTAAAGATTACTTAAGATAGCCAATATAATTTAAAATTTGCTAAAATTGTTTTCATAGTATATTATTTAGGAAATAACAACAGTAATAGTAATAATAATAACTGGTATAGGAGGTCCTTCTATTTGTGTGTTGCTTTCATTGGTTAATTAATAAGAAACTGTTTTGCCTGATAGGACAGAACTTAGGTAGGCAGAGAAGACAGAATTGAATTCTGGGAGGAAGAAAGAAGAGTAAGAGAGCTGCCATGGAGCCACCAGGTCAGATATGCTGAATCTTTCCCAGTAAGCCACAACCTCGTGGTGATATACAGATTATTAGAAATGGGTTAAATCAAGATGTGAGAGTTAGCCAATAAGAAGTTAGAGCTAATGGGCCAGGCAGTGTTTTAATGAATACAGTTTCTGTGTGGTTATTTAGGGTGTAAGCTAGCCAGGTGGCCAGAACAATAAGCAGCCCACTCCTCCTGTTATAAATAATCTTCAGCTGGTTAGCACACACACATTTCTTTTATGAATGCAGTGTTTTTTTCAGTATGTGGTTAGATAACTTCACTGAAGAAGAATTCTGAGATATGGCAGATCCACCTTTTGTAAGCATATATGTATGTGTGTGTGTGTGCGTGCACTTATAAAATTATATGTATATATAAAGAGTTTCTAAAGTATTTTATGTAAACAAAGCACATATTTTGTTTACATAAAATACTTCAGAAACTATTCTTTATTTTTTTATTTTGACATGTCTATACTTTTATGTCAGTATTCTAAGATAACCCGCACTCTGAGTTATCTGGTCAATAAATCAACAAATTTGCTCTTTTTAAGATACTTATTTTTTTATTTATGTGTCCTTATGTGTGCCTGCATGAGTACATATATACCACATGTTTTTGGGAGCCAGCAGTGACCAGAAGCCAGATGTCTGGAACTAAATGGTTGTGAGTCACCTGATATGGGTGTGGGGAACACAACCTGGATCCTTCATAGGAGCAATAGGTGCCCTTAACCACTGAACCATCTCCCAGCTCCCAGTACTCTCTTTGGGGAAAATTAGTGTAAATTCAAATTAGTATCTTCACAATTGAACTTCATAACAGAAAGTGATATTCCATTATGATATTGGATGTTTGCTTTCCTCTGTGGAAGCCTGCTAGGCCACTGTCACATTAATACTGGAATGTTCACCAATAGAATGAGAAGAATATAATGGCCATCAAGCACTTTGTGGGTACCAAAGGGCGTAGTTGAACCTAGAGACGTTTTCCATTTTCCTCCTGGAACTAATCTGTTATTGCAGTCATCCATCACAGTTTTGCTGACTGATGACTTAATATACACCATGAAGAGCTCTTCCTGCTGACATTTTTCTAGGTTCTTTTAAGCTTATGGTTCCTTTTGTAAATAAAACAAACATTTGTGGGGGATCTGCAAAGCCTACATTTATTTATCTGGAAACAGGAGTTGACACGTTAGAACCTTTTCTCAAGGCTTAACGTGTTCCAGTTGATTTTCATGTGCATTGCACACAAAACACTCTCTACTACTGGAGGTTGGCAAAATGTACAGATCATTTTAAAAATACTTTACAATTTTTCAAAAATACATAACAAAATATATATAAATTTAATGAATGGAAAAGATTTTACATATCTTTGAGGGAGTAAGCAGTTGAAACCTTCATATGAGTTGTTATAAAATTCAACCAGTTTGGAGTTAAAAAAAAATAAGCTGCAGAAATGGGGATCTGGGTAAAGACCAAGCAAGCATAAGCATCCCCAGGGACCATGAAATTATGGGTGGATATGGTGGTCTTCTGTAATTTCATCTCAGGAAGACGGAGATCAACTTTCCAGAGCAATTAACCTTATGAGGTTAGCCAAATCTGTGAGCTCTGGGATGAACTGAATTCTCCTTCTACATCTTTCCTGACGTTTTCCTTCCATATCTCTTCTTTTTCTCTTATCCCCTTTTTACCTCCTAAGACAAGCACTTCTAAGCAAGAAAAGATTACCTCACAACTACAAGTTATACATTTTTCAAGAAAACAAATTAAAATCTTTACAGAGGAAAAAAAATCACATTATTATCACATGTTTTTCCTAGAAGCCCACAAGTGTTAAACATTTTGCTCTGTATTAATTTTCCCACCATAACTTCTTTACCCCATACAATAATTCTTTTATAATGGATTAACCAAGTTTTATGCAAGCCAAGTATATTTCAGCTAGTTCCCTTTGTAATGGCAGGCAGCTGTTCCTGCTTACAAAGAAAGGATCAATCATTTTTTATGTATCTCAAAAAGTAATCTTATAATAATGTTGAAAGATTTATAAATCTAAACTTTTCAGCTGTTTCTACTTTAAGTCCTCAGAGTGCATGCCCACTCATCAACAATTTTTTATTAAATCATACCTGGAATCCTAAAAGAAAAATGGGTACAAGAAATTAACAATTGTCTTTGGTTACCAACCCATCTTTAGAAAAAAGGCACACCAGCTAGTAATAACCAGGCTGCCTTTGTTCTTGATTTTTGACCTCAATAAGTCCCTTGCTCAACAATTAAAAGTGTGCCTTTCTAAACTTTAAACTGTTTTCCAAGATTTTCTATATCAAAGCCACTAATAAAACACCCTAGCCTACCTTTACCAACAATGTACATCTCAAATTCTTTCTAAGGGTATTAGTTGAATCATTAATTTGCCCTAGCAGCAAAGCTTGGAAAAAGGTGATCTTTATTATTCTAAGTACGGTGGTACTGCTCAGCGAGGGGCTAGAGAATCCCTGATAGTTTTCTTACAACTTATAGATTATGAGAGACATGGTGACTTTGAGGGTAACAGGCACAACTATGCTAAATAACAGCATGAGGTCCAAAGGAAATGCAGTCCTCTGGGGCTCTGCCTTCCCAAGACTCACCCAACATGGTCCCGCTGTTTTGCATGAGTTTCAGAACTGCTTACTTTTCCTCTAGCATGGCCCCTCTTTTCCCTTCCTCCAACCCTTGATCCCACTTTTTCCTCCTGTATATAATGCTCTCTTTCTGGCTTCCTTTTCCTACCCATCTTATTTCAGAGTGACTTACTTCTTAAACATCCCACTTCTCAAAATTAATCATCTTTTAAGAAACTATGATTACTTTTTAATATTTGTTAAAACAATATTAATAATAAGATCTAAATAATGTAATTGTTTTATTCAATTTTAACGGGTACTTAAATGGCAAACAAAAATGGACTCCATTTTTTTTGTGTGTGTGTATGCTTTTTGTTTTCTTTTATTTTGGTATGTTTTGTCTTTTGTTTTTCTTCCTGTTTTTGAGAGAGAACAGGAAATTGGATAGGTAGAGAGGTGGGGATAGGAGTTGGAAGAGAAAAAGAATATGATCAAAGTACAGTATAGGAAAGAAATTTTAAGTAAAATTTGTAACACTTGAAAAAAGTGGTCAACTATAAAAGAGTATTATTCTATTTAATAGTCTTGAAGACTTAGATTTACAAGATATATTATTTATGCACATAATTTGAATGTAAGTCATTTCTGGTTTCTCTTTTTCAAATATCACGGCAATGTATGGTGCATTTATTATAAGTAATTGTTGTTTTAACATGATTTAAAAACTCATGCTCTTTGGGGACTTTATTAATTTTTCTCAGATGTCCTCCAACTGTCTCAGGTTTCCATTCTGGATACCAGACAACACCTAATTGTCATGCCCCATGACGTTCCTCTTCAGGGTGACAGTTTTTCAGTGTGACATTTATGCGGAGTGATAGCCATATATTTCACAAGTTGTTCTTCTCCTGGGATGTTTCTGTTCTTTTTATCATGATTAGATTGAGGTTATGGCTTATTGAGGTCTAGAGTTCAGAGGTGAAATACCATTTTCACTGAAACTGATAAACACAATTAAATAACAGCATGACTTGTGATTTTTAATGTCAACCTTCACCAGTGGCTCAAGAAGTGTTTGATACCTTTTCCACTGTGAAGTTATTCTTTTTTTTATTCTTTCATTTTTCATTCAAAAAAATTTACACTTCCTCCCCTTCTCCTAGTCCCTTCCCTCTCCCCCACTAACCCTCTTCCCTCCCCCTGCTTCCTTAAGAGGGGGCAGGGTACCCTGCCCTGTGGGAAGCCCAAGGCCTCCCCACTCCCCCAGGTCCATCCTGGCCTAGGAAGGTGTGCATCCATACTATGTGAAGTTATTCTCAGTCCCCTTTCTCTCCCTTTTAGAAGGAAGTCCTTAGATATCCTACTGGCAAGTATTTGAGGATTTTGTTCTATCTCCTTGTGGGTGGAATGCTTACATATTTTATTCAAAATTCTTCTCCATGGTTTTTTCTGATGTTTTATTATTTTGATTTACCCATTCACCACACTTTTCCACATTCATTTCCACATTTATTTCCTTCCTATTGTTTTGTGAAATTTCATCTTTGACTTTGTGCTCTAGTAGTCTACATAGATTGAATGTTTACAACTCCTTAAAATTCATGCAATGAAACCTGACACACAGCGTGACAATATTGGAAAGCAAGGGGTTTTGGAGATGATGCACTTATGAAAATTAATGTTCATGAATGAGTCTCCCGTACTCCAAACGAGTTATGGCAGGAGTATGGTCATATGAACTAAAATGCCAACTCCCTGAAAATACTGAATCTGCTATGACTGGTCCTCGAGTTGCAGCCTCTGTGATAAGCTGCCCAGTTTTCTCAGGGCATGTTCAACAGCTGGAATAGGCTAACACATAGTCAAGAGTGGCTCCATTTATTTATTTTAATTTATTTAATTGCATCTGTTGAGATGTAGAAAAGTCTTCCTTTTGACTATTGAGTACTTTCATCACAAGTACTTACTATAATTTTAATTGTGTTTATCTGCATTAATAAAATCACATATGAGTACAGCTATTCTTGGAGTCCCGAGACATGTCAGATACCTTAGAGTTACAGGCAACTGTTCTCTGTTTCGCATGGAAACTGGGAACCACATGTAGTTTCTCAGCAAGAGCCATTTTACCTCTTTGTTTATTTATTAGATTTTTTTAAAAAAATTACCAATCCAAGTCCCTTCTACCTCCCCTCCTCCCATTCCCTCCACATACCTTCCTACCCCACTCCCATCTAATCCTCAGAGAGGGTAAGGCACATTGCCTTGTTGAAGGTCCAAGGCCCTCCCTACTATATCTAGGCTGAGCAAGGTATACATCCAAAGAGAATAGGATCCCAAAAAGCCAGTACATGCAGTAGGGATAAATCTTGGTGCCACTGCCAGTGGCCCCTCAGTCTGTCCCAGCCATGAAACTGTCAACCACATTCAGAGGAACTAGTTTGGTCCTATCCTTGATCTTTCTTAGTCCTACTGGAGTTGGTGAGTTCCCATTAGCTCAGGCAAACTGTTTCAGTGGGTGAAGACATCGTGGTCTTGGCCTCCTTGCTCATATTCTCATTCCTCCCACTCTTCAGCTAGACTTTGGGAGCTCAGTCCAGTGCTCCGATGTGGGTCTCTGCCTCTGCCTCCATCAGTTGCTGGATGCAGGTTCTATGGTGATATTTAAGATGATCATCATCTGGCTACAGGGCAAGTCAAGATAGGGCTCCCCTCTCCTCTATTGCCAAGGATCCTAGAAGGGGTCGTCCTTTTGGATTCCTGGGAGTTTCTATAGAGCCAGATTTCTGCTAACCCTATAATGGTTCCCTCAATCAAGATATCTCTCTCCTTGCTCTCATCACTGTCCTTCCTCCATCTTGACCATCCCATTCCCTCAAGTTCTCTTCTACCCCCCCTCCCCTACTCTTCTCCTACTAATCTTCCCTCTTCCCCCACCCCCATGCTCCTAACCCTGCCAGTCAATCCTGTTCATTTCCAATTTCCCAGTTTCCAAGTGTATGTATGTATGTATGTATGTATATATATATATATATATATATATATATATATATATATATATTCCTTTATTGCTTAGCTTCTCTAGGATCATGAACTATATGCTCAATGTCCTTTCTTTACACCTAGTATCCACTTATGAGTGAGTACATACCATATTCATCTTTTTGGGTCTGGGTTACCTCAATCAGGAGAGTGTTTTCTAATTCCATCCATTTGCATGCAAAATTTACCCAATTAAAAAATTGGGTACTGAACTAAACAGAGAATTCTCAACAAAAGAAACCCAAATGGCCAAAAGATACTTAAGGACATGTTCAACATCCTTACCTATCAGAAAAATTCAAATCAAAACAACTCTGAGATACCATCTTACACCTGTCAGAATGGGTAAGATCAAAAACACTAATGATAACTTATATTGGAGAGGATGTGGAATAAGGGGAATATTCATCCATTATTGGTGGGAATGCAAACTTGTTCAATCACTTTGGAAATCAGTATGGCAGTTTCTCAGAAAATTGGGAATCAACTTACTTCAGGATCCAGCAATACCACTCCAGGATCCAGCAATTCCACTCTTGGGCATATACCCGAAAGATGCTCAATCATACTACAAAGGCATTTGCTCAACTACGTTTATAGCACCATTATTTGTAATAGCCAGAACCTGGATACAACCTACATGACCTTCAACTGAAGAATGGATAAAGAAAGTGTGACACATTTTCACATTAGAGTACTACTAAGTGGTAAAATACAATGTCATTTTATCTCTTAATCACCGGGTCATCTGTCCCATTTTCAGGTGCTTTTATTTTTCTCACAGTTTTCTATTATGTTTGCTTGTCTGTAGTTTTTGTCATAGTTATTCTAGACTCATTTACATATTTTTTCCTATAATTGAATAAGTCAAATTTATATGGACCCATGGCTCATTTATGGAGGAAAGGATTTAGAAATCTAAATATAGATGTCAGGTATGACATGATTAGAGAGTCCTATATTCTGAAATTTTGGAGCTGATAAAGCAGCAACATGTTGTATAAAGATTACTAGCCAAATTATGTTGTATATAAATTATTTGTGCCTTGTAATATGTCACCATCATGGATCATGTCACCCTTCTATCCTCATTATCTGTACATTGTTATTCCTAAAATAAGAAACTGGCCCTTGATATATTAATTATTCCATATATATATATATATATATATATATATATATATATATATATATATATAAAATGTTATCATGTCGATTTGTTTCTATTACCAGGATAATGCCATGGACTAACTTACATTGCTTTTATATACATCATTTCACACTTAAAGACTTTAACCATTTTACATGTTTTCTTTTTACCCCTTCTGGTTTTCTCAACCTCAGTGCAAATGAATCTTCTAATTAGGACGAATTATTTGTTATGCATGCTATTTCTGCTAGAAGGCTATACCTTCATAAACAATTTTATTTTTAATGTTTATACTTTAAGGTTAATTGATTGAGGTATAAATATCAATGGGTTGTAAAATATGTGATTAGTGTACATTGCAATGTAGTTTCACACAAAATATTTTCAATGTCTTCAAAATGTGTGTTATGACTGTTATGCCTCACCCTTCAATTTCATGTCCTTACTCGTCAGCCTCTATTAACTAACAGTACTTTTAATATCTTTTTAGTTCTGTGTTTTAAAGGTAACATGATTGGAGCTATGGCCACTTTTGCATATGTGCAGTCATATTTCTTGACACACGGCCTTTAATTGAATCCAAAATATCTATTTTCAGAGTGTTTTAAGTTTCTGAGTTGTTATAAACCATCTTTCTACCTGGCTTTGAAATTTTTCATGTCTCACTCAGAAACTACATTTGTTCTTACCAGAGGATTTTGCTGCATACATTCTTAGGTTTTCTGACCATTGTTATTTTGTTCTTTTCCTAATGTTAATGATGAAAATTGGCAACGTTTTCACAAGCTGGCTGGACATTTATGGGTACTTGGAGTGATTTCATTAAGGTACATTGTCTGTTTTAACTAGGTTGTCAGTATGGATTTTGTTGACCTTTAAAGGCTTTTGTGTTCTCCTACATTTGTGATTTGAAAAGATTTATCTTAAATGCAGTTTGTCTTTCACAGAATATTAGTTTATGATTTTACAAATATCTAATGATGTCTAACTTACTTTGCTTTAGTTATTGTATCCAAAACGCTGGACTCCAACATAGATTCATCTATGTTCTCATTAGCTTCTCTCCCAAAGCCACCTAGGTTAACTAATTGTATTAATGTAAGAGACCCATTCTGGAGATTTGTAACAGGTTTGTAATAGGAAAGGTAACAAAGTTCAGTCTTCGTCATTCTTTTTCTGATAAATGATATAACTCCTTTATTGAAGACAAGTCAACTCTGGTTTTGCAAGGAATTTCCAGACATTTCTCTCTTCTATTGGTCCACTTTCCCACTGTTGTTATCTCTTCCTGTGTTTATAAACCTCATTCTAGTTTCTTCATGTAGTCTCTCTTGTTTTTCAATAAGAAGCCAGTCAAAATTTAAGGAGTTGATGCTACCAAGAGTTTCTCTGTTTTACGGTTTTTCATGATAAACTCTCTTTATAACTTACCAAATACTTGAAGACTTTTTCAGTGGATTTATGATGATTTTTCATTGATTGATTCTGCGAAATTTTTAGCACTAAGAGAGGAAGAAAGTATGGTGGGAAATAATAACAAAATATGATAAATATTTATGAAACTTTTTCAATTACAGTGATGTCTTGATACAGGAAGCAAAATATTATTTTAAAAATGCTTCATTTTTCTCACAAATCCGCTCATTTGTGTCTTTTTCCTGTATTTTACAGTTCCTCTGTCACTCTTCAGATCGGCTGACATCATCGCTTTGTTGTCTGCCAGTTCAGGCATCCTATAGGCAAGTCAGGTAATTTTTCACTCACACTATGTCTTCATCTCCACAGTACATATCTGCTCCTCGGAAGATTTTCCAGCACCTTGTCCTGTGTTCATAGCAGTACTGTTTCAGCAGAGTGAACATTGCAGCCTCCTGGTATTTACATCGTCCTACTTAGGCCTGACATGTGTGCCCATCACAATTGCTTTTTTTCTGCATGTAGGACTTATGGTTCATTTCTTCTATGCCTTATTACTTTCCTTTAAAAATGGCCTTTTATGGAATACATTGCATAGATGATGGATGCTTAGTTTTGCTTCCTTTATTTGTGACTTATTTTTATCTGTTGCATATTCATGTCTTTCTTATGTCATTTAATTTGGTTCTTAGACGAAAGCTCTTTCCCTCTCACTGTCCCTTGTTCCTCTCCCTAAAGCCTCAGTGTCAGGCATGACTCTGTTTCACAGGGACATAATGCTTGCAGGAGTCCTCTATGACCATAGTTTTTCCTTCTCTCTCTGGTAAGTTGTTTTTGTTTCATTGATATTATTCTTATCAATGCATTGGATGACACATCCAAACCTTTCTCTCTCTCTTTTTCTTTTTTAAACAGTCCATGAATTAATATGCAGTGGTATTTGGACTTAGGGCCTTTGGATAATAATTAGGGTTAGAGGACCAGAGCCTCTATCATGGCACTTATTTATAAAAAATAATGAGAAATTGAGCTCCCGAAGTTTCTTGTGTCTTATCAAGTATGGATGCATCGTCATGAAGGCCACCAGATGAGTTTGGAAGGTGTCAGTGCCCATTCTCTCAGGGTTTTCTATTTCCAGGGCTTTCTGGCGAATCAAGCTGTACTCTTTATAAACAAATATTTTGTGATCAGGTTTACAGCAGCAGCAAAGGGAGTAAAATCGCATCCAGCCATTCATCTTTGCAATTGCAAGCGGATGGCGTTCTTGTTTTAAGCGCTGTGCTCTTCTACTCATTTCCCAGTGAACAAACCCAATTAAATTTATTTAGAGAGTGCATGTGGGGAATAAATATATAATGTCAACTATATCCAATGAAAATTTTAAAAGGCACAGATTTTTCAGCCTAACTCTGTGAAACATTTGAAAACCTCTCTGAAAGAATATCTGGAATCAGTAAAGGAGTGTTACCAGGCACAGAGGGAGAAAAACAACAAAAAGAGAAAGCAATATGAAATCTCCTTGAAATGAAAAGCAAACAGCATTTAGTCTATCAAGCCTGAAAACAAACAAGCAGAAGGCCGAACTCTGCAACAGCCAAGCCAATGCAAACCGTGTGGGAAATCACACAGAGGCAGAACAGCCCAGGAGGAGAGATACACTGAGGTCCTGGGCAGAGAACCTAAAGGCATGGCCCAGCTGTCAGAAACCAAAGTGAGATAGCAGCCTTCAGGGAAGAATGGATTTAAATAACAAATACAGTCACACAAGGAAAATATTCAAATCAAGTGGTGAATATGTACACACACAAACAGAACTACAGAAGTCACCAGGCATAGCAAATCCTAAAACAAAGAGAACATAAAAATACAGTACCCTGAATTGGAATGCAAGAGACTTCTCAGAGAAAGGAGTCAGCCACAACAGGAAATCTGCAGAAGAAGACTGGAAAGCAGTAATGTCTCCCTTTGTCCTTCACCACTTTTAGTTAAAAAAAAAATTGTTAGGTTGAATGCAGGCCCACAAAAATGGCAGTGCTAGTGACAATGTCCTAAACAGAGTGATTGTTATTGGGTAAACAACATCCCTCAAGAAGCTGAGAAGGCAGGTTTCTGTTCATCAGGAAAACTGCTACCTCACCTATCTGTACCAAACACCAACTAGCTTGGAAAAGAGCTCCCAGTTCCCAGTTAGTTGTAATAATCTGTATCAAACCACAAACCCCCATCTTATACTATAAAATCCACTTGCTTTCTCACCAGCCTCCTGCCTTCTATTATCAGAGCAGTGCTGTGGTTTATACCCCGAAAAACCTTTCTTTTTTAACACAGAGAGGTCCAGTGTCTTTACACAGAATGCTTTGAAAGACCCCCAAAGTGGTCTTGTCACCAAGGAACCCCCAGACTCAATAACCAGGCCGTCAGATGCAAAAGCACGAGGTATATTTCCATGTTTGCGCAAGCGGGTGCCCAGCTTCGGGATAGCTAAGCACCCCGAGTATCCATGCAAGCAAGTTTTTATAGACAAAATCACAAGTTTTACATAAATTATAATATGGGGTACGGGTACAATTGGGATTGGTCTAGATATTCAACCCAGAACGAAATTAACATAGTCCAGCCTGTTTCCAAAGAATTTAGGTACGTGACATTCCGCATGACATCATCCTGGCATCCTGCTTTTTTTTCATTGTGGTTTAGTTTGCAGATTGGTAATCATTCACTGTGACCGGTTCTGATAATCATCTGCTTAGAAGATTGTGACCGGTTCTGATAATTGCTAGCCCTCCTGCCCTGTGTGTGTGGGGGGGGGGTAGAGAGGAAGAATCTGCTGGAGTGCAACCGTCAAACCCAACTCATCCAGTTCGTTATGAAAAATCAGTTGGGGTCTTTCAGCTTTCCCTGTGACCTCACTTATATTTGGTGCTAAAATGCTTGAGAGACACAATTGGGCATCTAAAATTCAGTTCCTTCTAAGGAAAGCAAACTTCAAATTTCATCCTCCTGGGGTATGGATAATTTGATTATGCCGGCTTCTGCCACTTACCATATTTAGCTTAAGGTCTAGAGTAGGTCTCTAGAGCCTCCTCCTGTATTTCCTGTTCTCTGAAGCTTGTTCTTGTTCACTCTTGGGAGTCGACTCTGTCTCTGTCGCTCACTGACTCAGTGAAATTCATATGGGCTCTCAAGGAAGCCTCCATACACCCTATTGAGTTTCCATCATGTGGAAAGGGACTTCCTCTCTGCTGCAATCCTAGACATGCCTCTGACAGGCCCTGTTCCCTCTTGGAGACACCCTTTGTTTGAGACTCTAACCTATTGCACATTCCCCTCATCATATTTCCTCCTTGTATGTCCATTCCCTTATTAGAGTCTTCCTTCTGGTGGTACTCCTATTTATGGGGGGCTTTTTCGCAAGCCTTTCCTACCACCTCTTTGCTCTGCCTCTGGAAATTCTTTATTGTCACCTTTTCTTCAAGGATGTTTCTCTTCCCCCCTCCAAATAACCCTGTGTTACTTGTTGACTCCTCCCCACCCCCATCCCCGCCTTTTTAAATTTTCTTCCCTCCTCAGACTCCGATACAATTAAGCTCAACACTTAATTTTTACTGGCCTCAGTAGAAATTTGACACTCATTCTCAATGGCCAGAAGTGGTGCATTTGATTCCAAATCTTCATAGACTGCAACAAACGTCATGGAGAAAATGTCACAGGTTGCTCTACTCTCTATTGAAAAGCTGGCTTTGGAGACTGGATTTGGCACGCCTGCATTAGATTCAAGCATGTCTGTTGAAAAGCTTCCCTGATGCCTCTATCCTGGGTCTGGCTGGAAACTGACTCTGACAGGGAGAACAGCAAGGCATCTGACGAAAACATACTATGCATTTGAGAATAACTAAGAGTAACCAAGAGATATGACTGTGGCTTATCATATGGTATTTAATTTTTTAATCAAGAGACATTTATGAATGTAATTAAGATGGTCAAATGTAATCACAGCTGTTTAGTTTTCTCAATACCTCCAATTCACTTTTAGTTTTATTTACTATTCTGTTAACCAAGGTCATTAATACTTTTAAACTTTTGGTTGAAATATAAACTTTATATCAGGATCTGCAAAACTATTGGGAATGTGATTGAAAAAAATCTATCCAATTGAAGGCTATGAATATCTTTGAAGTTTTTGTTTAAATGCATTTTTTTTTAATTTCATGATTTGCAAGACCACTATGGTGTGCTTTAAAAAATCTGTAAAATCCCTAGCAATAAGTTATCTTGCCAGGTAGTGGTGGCACATATCTTGAATCCTAGAATTTGGGAGGCAAAGGCAGGCAAATTTGTTAGTTCGAGATCAGCTTGGTATACAGAGAGAGTTCCAGGACAGCCAGGGTAGTTACACAGAGAAACTCTATCTCAAAACAAACAAACCTTCTTAAAACCAACATTGTCTTTAAACTTGCAACAAAAGTGTTAATAGTTAAAAATCTATGTATAGGTAATCTTAATTTTCTTAATCTTAATACTTTACATGTAACTTGGATTTAACTGTTGTTTAGAAGAAAAGAAGTATTTTAAGGTGTTTTGTTTTGTTTTATTCTATTTTCACTAGACTAAGGAAGCAGCATACCAGGCTTTAAAGATATTTTGGACAAGGATGGATTTTTCTGCAAATTGAGTTTTATCGTAAGGGTGAAAACTAACAGATGAGAACCATGAAGGTTTATGGAAAATAGGACTTACAAACAACATATATTTGGTTAAGATTTATAAATTCCTAAATTCACAATGGTCTATTCGGGATAACAGATACTGACTTAAAGCCATATATTTTTTGTAACTTTTTAAAGCTTTTGCTATTTGGATCAACTGAGTCATATAAGAAACTGTGATATTTTGTAAGAGTACACTGTCTTCTTCATATGGCAGACACTTTTTCAGGATACATAGAAGCTTTCCCTACTACAGCTGAGACTGAATGATATTTTACCCATAGTTGTACATCATAGATATGTACAATTGCATACACTGGTATTCATCTGTAAAGTCATTTGACCATGGTTTATGTCACAGCAATAGAAAATGAGCTAATATAGTGATGATAAATTGAATTCTTAAATAGTGCATTCGTGCTTTAAAGCAAAGCATAATATACATATGTAAGTATGCAAAGAACAAAATTTTGAAATTCCAAGACATAAATGCATATATAATATGTGGAAGAGTGTGATACTGTGGGCTAGACAATCCCCAGTATGGTATAATTCAGAGTTACTATTACACACACACACACACACACACACACACACACACACACACACGCACACACACACACTGAAAATTTAACCTGAACAAAAACTCACATCAGTAAATAAGAGCTTGGAAAGTTTTAAGACTTATTTCCCCTATATCAAAAGTTGTTAATAATTTACACTTTTATTAAGACTCTAGGGATTTTTAGCTTCTCAGTTCCTAGTTTTGAATATTCTTCAGTACACTGGAGTAATCTTGAAGAAACTTTGTCTATTTATTTTTTTGATTTGTTCGTTTTTTGAGACAGGGTTTCTCTGTGTAGCTCTGGCTGTCCTGGAACTCACTCTGTAGACCTTGCTGGCCTCAAACTCACAGAGATCTGCCTGCCTCCGCCCCCTGAGTGCTGGGATTAAAGGCATGCACCACCACTGCCTGGCTGCTTATTTTTAGTGTATACTTAGTTTAAACAAATTAAATTAGGTATTCTGATTATTCTTATATATTTTATATATTACTCACCTAAAACTATTGTTTTGATAAATGTAGAATATTTTTGAAAATGTAATTTATAACAAAATATTTTCTGTTTTGTGCAGGTATTTCAAAACATTATTTAATATAAATGTATTTATATAATTTAATTTATAAATGTAGGAAATTTCCTAAATATTTTTTAGAAAAATAGTAGAATGATATATTTACAAATCTCTATTGCTTAAGAATTATTCTGTTTTATGACATTATATTCACAATATCTGGTCAAAGTAATATATATTTACCATATTTTTATTGTTAATACTCAGGTTCAGATGTATCAATTAAAACTACTTAAGAATTTTAAAGTTAACTCTTCAAAGAAAAAATTTAAATCAATATGAAAACCTGTATGAGATTCAAGCAAATTTCTGAATATGTATTCTTGCACCTTCAATAAATATGCAATTTTCAAGTCCTTTCACAAAGTAGGAAGATAAATAAGAAATCTTAATGCTGAAATCAATAAATATTAATACACTAGGTGAGATTTCTAGCACAGGAACCATTATTAATACCGTTATGTATACTCTCATTTCATAACTTAAAGTCAAATAAAGCAGTCTATAAAGCAGTTGTTCACTTCCCACACTTTAGATTGGCATGGGCCATGTTTTTCACTTGAGTAAATTAACATCTGATAAGCAGGGTATCCCCAGTATCAGACGATACCCCCAGTGCTTCATGGTAAAAACAAATGCAAGACAGCCTTTCCTCTGTAAGCATCAGTTGCTGGCAGTGAGCTGCCTCTTTGTATCCTACTGCTGCCTTGTGGATAGCCATAGTATTTTCCTCAGTCCTACCCACGCAGGAACCAGATGGTGGAAACTTTACTGAAGGGACTGGATTATAGATGCAGCCAGAAGACTGAAAACATGAGTAGGTGACGACACAGTGGACTAATGTGATGAACTGTTTATCACGTTGTGCCTGATGGAGAGGAGGAAGATTGTGTTATCTGAAACCAGAAGTAGAGAAGGGTACATGGAGAGGACTCCAGCAGTGCTGACACATTCTTCTGTGGTGCTGAGAGCCAATTTGGAGCAGCTTTGCACAGAGAGTATCAATCATCTGTTCTAGACACAGAAAATGGGAGCCTTGTTATCTTCCAAATGGATTGTTATGGAGTTCATGAGATGGGGTGTGGCAGAAAGTGGAAATGATAAAACTTTCCTAGGAACTAAGTAGAGATTTAAATAAAAGAACTTTTGTTTCTTAGAGAGCATAAGAAACTATGCTTTGAAAGTGCTGAAGGAATTTTTTACCTATTTCTTCAAAGCTCTTTCCAGAAAAAAAAATACACTAATTAATGAACAAAAGAGCAGAAATTATTAAATGATACAGCATTTGTACCTTGAAATTCAGCAGCTAGCTGTGTGTATTTAGAAATATTAACATTACCCTAGATTCAAAAAAATAAGATTATAGCATTTTGGAAGGCATGTCAAAACATCAGGAGCACCTGTCTCTTAAACAGAGACAAACAAACTCTTCTACAAATATTTCATATTTGATTATCAAAAACATCTTCAAAGATATCTATGAACACAAACAATTAAATATCTACTTTTTTTGTAATTACACAAATGGCAAGTGCTTTGACCCAATTTAATAAAAAAAAATATTGACTCCTTGACTCCCAAGGTTTTTTTATCTTTGTTCATTTATCCAAAACAAATCCTCTTCAGGGAGACTATTTTCTAATGGATTAAATATTTTAAAAAAACTGATGAACTATAAAGGAAATACTTCCTTCAACCAAGGAGATGTGGTAAAATGCTTGTAATCTCTAGTTCCAGACACTTGGAAGCCAATGATGAAGGCTTAAATTCAACCAAAAAAATTGAAGGAGTGCATGAAGGCTTCCAAGCATCATCTGTTTGGATGTTTTCAGTTTATGTTACTTTTGCCTTAGTAACAATATGTGTTATTTATTTTTTGTTATAGTATGTAGACTTTTTTTTTCTTTTGACAATAGACTTTTACTACTATAATACATGCTGCTTACAGTTTCCTCAGATCAAAAACACTAACCGAGATAAGCATTATTGTTTTGGTCATTGTGGAGATTTAGCCTTTAAATTTCAAACATGCTTCAGCTTGCTAAATATTAATGAAAATAATATCCATATTTTACTCCACATTCTAGTTGTTTTATCCAGTCTCCACTTTGAAGATGTGTTCAAACATCAACTTTGAACAAACAGATCATTAATCATAAGATATATTTCCATTATTCATAGCAAGCAATATCCATTAAGTTGTGAATATATTTCAGCTAACTCCATATTCCTAAGAACAATCAATAAATATTTATGAAACTGACTGTTAAAAAAGGTTTTGATTTTTTCTAAAATGATCTGCTCATCTATCACTTTAAAAATCATTTAAGTTCTGATGCCAATTTATGGTTTTGCAAATGATCACAAGATGCTATGCTCGAAAGGATTTACAGGTGGTATAATGTCAGTCTGAAATATGGCCACAAAAGCTTTTTGACATTTTATCAATGGCTTGGTAATGGATTTTTTTCAATAATGACATGACTGCCCTTAGTCTGGAAGAGTCACCTGACATTCCAGTATTTCTGAATAAATTTCTGCACACACATTTATTATTACTAATAATTAAAATCAAATATAAAACCATGTCATTGAGAGGTGATGGAACTGTGCAGAAGAGTAAAGATGGCAACCACATTCAATCCAGATACCAGAAAAAAATATTTTGGGGAGCAAAGTGATTACAAAATGATCCAAATTCTTGCAATTTGGGAATGTCTCAAAATAAAGACATGCTCAAATCATTTCAAGAGGTCATGTTCCTGAGAATGCTTCATTATCTCTTAACTTGTTTATCATTATCTTTGCTATAGTGACAAGAAGACGGGAACAGTGTGGTTGCATTTTATATACCTTGCATAAAATACCTACATTGTAAATATTAGGCTTTATAAATAAAGAATCAAAAGATGAAAGAGAGAGTTAGTGTATGTTATTGTATTCTACATATATGGTATTGTGTTCCATTAACCTAGTTTTGGAAATGAACTAATGTTATGACTGGTATATGAAACTGATAGTGGAAAAGCTACATGTGAACAGGATTTAGGAAATGAAACCATTAAATGTAAGATGATTATCTGGCTTTTAGGGAAGAAACAAGGCAGTCTGATTAGGGTCAAGATTCTGATTTATTTACTAATTTATATCCCTCTCTTTTCCCTCCCCACAAGAGCAATGAATTTTATTAAAAGCATAATGTATGTACTCTGAGTCGTTCTCATAACATTTGACTGATTTTTCCAGCTAACACTGCCACTCCTAATTTTACCATTGCTTTATTTTAGTAGGGTTTTCCTTCCTCCTCCTCAACTTTATGCTGGCCATGTGTACTACTGTGACCAAGGGAATTTGAGTGAAAATTACCTGTGATAACCTTTGCTCAGTGATTTCAAAGCCTACACAAGTTTGCTCTTGTGCTCATCTTCTCTCTGCTGAGGAGATGCAGAAGTGTGCTGGAGAAAGCCTGCACACAGCTTGAATTTTGGTGTACTAGGGTTCGCAGAGATCCTGCTGTCCGTTGAAAAAGTGCCATGATTTAAAAGGATCTTTATCTGTTAACCTACTGGACTTGGAGGTCATAGCTGACTTCGGTATTCACTAGCCATCACAGCAAACGCTGGGACCCTCTGGTGCAGGATCACAGACAACAAGGAAAGTACTGGAGAACATTTCTGTCTTAGTTATTGTTTTTGTTTTTGTTTTTTTTTTTTCTGTTGTGAAATATACCCCCAATGAAAAGCAACTTATGACAGAAAGGATTTTGGCTTACAGTTTCAAAGTACCAGAATTCATGACAAAAGGTAGGAAAGGCATGGCTACAAGAGCAGGAACCTGGCTGATATCATCCTCCCAGAGGAAGCAAAGAGTAATGTGGATGTCTAATCCTCAAAGCCTGCCTCAGTGATGCAAAGCTCCATCTCCTCAAGATTCCACAAGCAGTTAAAATTCACGGTCTTATGGGTGACAGTTTTCATCCAAAACACCACAATGTCCCACTGAAATTAGTAATAAATAGAAAACAAGGAACGTATTGGCCTCCTGAAACCGAAGTTGTGAGAGTGGAACAGAGATTGGAGTAAGGTAAATCAAGAGTAACATAAAAAAAAAAAAAAAAAAAACCCTGTTGGCTCAGAGATACTGTAAAACTCTTCTTTCCTAAGCTACATAGAACCAACTGATGCTGTTCCCACCTCCAAGCCATAACAAAGAAAGATGGGAGTAGAGTGTCTGGTGTAAGTGACTTACAAGAGTCCCAAGCCTTATAAGCCAATTGGATTGGATCAGATGCCACCTCCCTGCTCAATACTTCTCACCCATTCTCGAGAGTTTGTTCTTTTTCTTAAGCCAAACATTAAAGTTGCTTCATTAAATAAGTAGTCACAGCAGATCATGTGGACTGACTCGGAGCATGGTATTAAGAATGCTGTTAAAAACAATGTAAAATCAGTCATTGAGGTAGACCTGAGTTTTAAGTGGAGAGAGAAAGCAGAGAGAAAAATGGCAGAATAAAAAAAAAAAGGTAAATTCTTTAAGCATCTTGCTAGAAGACCGCAAGTACAAACAGAATAAAAGGATGCTTCTGGAATTAGAAGATAAGAATGATTCTAAAATTTCATGGTAAAAATGAAGCAGTAAAAAAATCATTAATTCTGGGATTGGGCCATGACCTAAAAGTGAGCTATGTATTATGACTTTCTTCGTATGAATTTTGTACTGTACACTTCTTTAAGATACGTATTATGGAACTGTAAGTTTGACATTTAAATTTTACTGAAATTTCTGCAATTCCACTGCCTATAAATACATTTGCTGCAAAATACTGGAAGAATCAACAGAACATCGGAAGTCACAGCTTTCAGTAAGCTAAAAATAAAATACAGGGCTATCCTGAAGTACATCAGTCATTCTTTTATAAGAGTGGATTAGAGTACTCTGAAGACCCCTGGAGCGATGGCAAATCTAAGACACCTGAGGTGCCTTTTCATACTCTGTTTTATTGTAACTCTCGTGATAACAATGTCCTTGCGTATCACCTGGGAGGAGTATGATTTCTTCAATTTTTATCACACTCTCAGATACCACTTTGGAATCAGGTTATCTGAGCTCGTTTAGAAGACATTTAATTACTTTTAAATGTCAAAGCAAAGATATTTTAAGTCCCTGCTATATGCTACAATACTCTACACTAAATCATGAAAAATGCATCTTAAAGGCTTCTACATTGCCCAATGTGTCCATGTTTCTTTCAGGAGTTGACAATGTCAGCTGGAGGGATGTCAATAATGAGGTAGAAAAAATATTTTTATACATAAGCTCATTGTGATAAATTCTCATGGAGATTTAAAACAATAAATAGTTAAGATGATATTGTGAACTTCTAATATCATGCACAACTCACAACTAAACACCTACAAAGTATTTAGGGGTATAGAAAATGGGCAGAGAGACCATGGGTCATAAAAAACATGATTTTAGACTCAATAAAATGTCTACTTAGGGTGGTACCCACTGCAGATTAGGAAGGGAGTATACACAGGATATAATCATTTTAAAGGGCAAGTGTGAATAGGGCAAAATAATAGATGAATATCTATAAGACAATCAAAAGAAATGGTTAAGAGATTATGTTCTACAATAATAACATGCTAATCATGGCAGCGATAAGTGGCATAAGATCTGGGTGTTACTGCATGCTTCCTTAGTTAGGAACTTTCCAAAGAGCTTTACAAATGTTTACTTAAGGAACTGGGACTGTATTGTAGTACTTTCTTAGAAAAAAAATTTTTCAATCATGGCTAAAAATGAGGTAAATCATTGGTTGGATAAAACAATGTTGGTGATAGTGAATACACACAATTAAAAATGAAACTTATACTATGACCAATGAAGGACAGAGTCACTATTCGCATTGTAAAGAAACTAAAGTACTTTAAACTGACAGAACTATCAGCATCGAAGTTACAACAGTATTTTATTCAATAATTTAGTTAAATTAATAAGTATTAAAATGTTTATCAAGTATTTACAGGAATTACAGACTAAGGTCTGCCTAGTACTACTAAGAGAAAATTTTGGAAGGTGTGTATCAGATGGTTATTGATTTAATACAAATTTATCTGGATGATGGAAACAAGGATTATTCTTAATCTTGAGTGGGCCTGGATACTGTTCCTTCTCATCATTTCTGCAAGTTTCCATGCATGAATTTAGCAATTAGTAATTGTTGACTTCTCCTCGGAGGGTGGCCCTGTAAATCACAAATGTTTGATTATTCTCAGTCTAACCCTAGCCATTCTACTCTTCCTGGGATATCAGCTCAGTCTCCTTGGCCTAGTGGTGTGCAACTTGTGTCCACTGATACCTTTCCTATTGGAGCCCCAGGAAGCCATTTTTACTAAAGCGAAAGGATATCCCTAAAGGATGCTGACTTGCATATCCTGCCGACCAGTCATGTTGGAATGTTTTCCCACTGCTGTGGAATGTGTGTGGTGCACATATACACATGCAGGCAAAACACATATACACATAAAACAAAGTAAAAACACATATACAGAACTTTTTAATTAATTAAATTTATTCATTTATTTTATACCCTGATCACAGTTTCTTCTCCTTCCTCTCCTTTTATTCTGTCCTCCCACCCCATCCACCAATCTATTCCTCCTCCATTTATGTTCAGAAAGGACCATGCCTCCCATGGAGGTCAACAAAGCATAGGATATTAGGTTGAGGTAGGACTGAGCTCTCCTGGCCCCTTGTATTAAGCTTGGAGAAGACAACCCCATATGAGGAATAGGTTCCTGAAAGTCAGTCAAATCATTATGGACAGGCCCCGCTTCCACTGATAGGAGTCCCACAAACAGATCAAGCTACACAACTGTCACACGTGTGTAGAGGGCCTAGGTCGGTCCCATGCAGGCTCCCTAGCTGTCTGTCCAGAGTCTATGAGTTCCTATAAGCCCAGGTTAGTTATTTCGGTGACTGCCCTTGTGATGGCCTTGACACACACACACACTCCACTTGTACAATACATCCTCCTTCTCTTTTACAGGATTCACTGAGCTCAGCCCAGTGCTTGGATGAAGGCCCTATGATGGGGTAGTTGCCAATCTGATTACAGGAGACCTATCCAGTATTGCTAGGAGTCTTAGCTAAGGTCATCCTTGTAGATCTGTGAGAGTTTCCCAAGCACTGTGTTTCTATCTGACACTTAAGTCCCTTCTCCATCAAGATATCTTTTTCTTTACTCTCCCTCTCCATCTACACCACCAACTGAATCCCCCATGTTCCCATTCCTGCTGGCCCCATTCTACTATTTCCACTTCCCAGGGAGATCCATGCCCTGCCTTTGACCTCCTGGTTACCTAGCCTATTGAGTGCTGTGGATTTTAGCTTGGTTGTCCTTTCAGCTAATATAGTTTACAAGCTCACTCCACTTATGAATGAACACATACCATGTTTGTCTTTGTGTGTCTGGGTTACCTCCCTCAGGATTTATTTTTCTAGTTCCAGCCATTTGCCTTCAAATTTCCTGATGTCATTGTATTTAACAGCTGAGTAATACTCCAAAAGCCTATTTGTGTAAATGTACTACATTTTCTTTGTGCATCCTTTGGTTGAGGGGCATCTAGGCTGTTTCCAGGTTCTGGCTATTATGAATAACACTGCTATGAACATAGCTGAGTAAGTATCCTTGTGGAATGATTGAACATCATTTGGGTATATGCCCAAGAGTGGTATAGCTGGGTCTTGAGGTAGACTGATTCCCAATTTTCTGAGAACCATCCATATTGATTTCCAAAGTGGCTGTTTAAGTTTGCATTCTCACCAGCAGTGGAGGAGTGTTCCCCTTGTTCCATATAAACTGCCATTAGTGTTTTTGATCTTCTGGCAATGTAAGATTCAGAGTCATTTTGATTTGCATTTCTCTGATGGCTAAAGGATGTTGAACAATTCCTTAAGTGTACTTTGGCCATTTGAGATTCTTCTGTTGTGAATTCTCTGTTTAGATCTGCACCTCATTTTTTCTTCAGATTATTTGATTTGTTGATGTCTACTTTCTTGAGTTCTTTATATATTTTGGAGATCAGTCCTCCATCATATGTGGGGTTGGTGAAGATCTTTTGGCTGTTATTTTATCTTATTGACAGTATTTTAGAAATTTTTAAAAAGGAGGAGGTTAGGAGGAAAAAGGATATAAAACTTTAAAGAACAGAAATTTGATGTTGATATATTCTTATATTTATTCTGTTGTATTAGAAGTTCTGAGAATAAAATTATAGCATTTTAAAAATTTTAATATATGTCATTTCAAAATATACATTTGTAGAGAATTTCATGGATAAGTAAATTTAAACTTCAGGTTTTAAAATTCATTAAGAAAAACATTCTTGGTGATAAATATTTCCAAAATTTTATATAATACATTATAATTATAAACATGACCAATATTCTGCAAAAGAGAATAAATTTTCATTAAAATTTACCTTAAGAGAAACAATAACATCTAATTTCGGGTGTGATTTACACTTATCAGTGTAATGGTCACTAAAAATATTTATAATTATCATTGTCTCTCCAGTGTAGATTGTGGACACTTGAAAGTTATATTGCCATCTGTGGACTGTGAAAATCTTCTCAATTATAATTTTCTCAGAGCTCTTCCACAGGAACAATATTTTTAATATTTATTGTATTTATGCTCAGTATTTATGCATTCATACTCACCAATATATATGACTGGATGAATAGGCACATTGTTGCATAATGAAGAGACACTTGGAGCTGTTTCATATAGATTGTGTTTGAGTAGAAGGAGTGTTGGCCTACTAGAAAAGGATGGTACTGTGGAAGACTAGGCAAGGCCCAGTACAAAGCATGCTACTAGACTTGGCCTTAATGTCCACACATTTTCCTCAGCTATTTTCCCTTGCTGGTATGTTGATGAGTCATTTGTTCACATTTAACTTCCCAAAATTCTGTTCTTACAACTTTCTAATGGAAACAGTGTTATAAGATATGTTAACTGATGACCAGTAACCACAACAATCTATTTCATGCTTCATAGATAATTTACATTGTCTAATGAGATAGGATTGGCTATTTTAATCTATATTTACTGAGTAGAATATTTTTTGTATAAATTAACTCTATAGAATCATATCCTTTCCAACAGATGAAATATTATTTTGCATATAAACCAATGTCATGGTACTTTAGAATGTCTAATTGTCATGACCAAAATACAGTATTTTAGTTAAACCATTTAAAGTTTTGGAATTGAAGATGTAATTTTTCAGTCCCCGAATCTCTTATAAAGCTATTAAATGTTTCCTGTGAGAGAAATAAAATCAACATTTATATCATTTTCATACTTTTAAAGAAAAGTACTTTGATTTTATTGAAGAAAATCTGTTTTAATGCATTTCAATTGAATCCAATTTGTCTTACAGCTGAGGTGATAGAAACATTTGCATATGTAAGGAGATTTTATTTAATTTATTTATCGTAAACCGAGATTTCTTGTCCCAACTGCCTGTTCCCAAAAAAAGTCATTCAGAGGGTCAATATTACTTGTAAATGCTTGGCCAATAGTTTAGGCTTATCACTAGCTAACTCTTACACATAAATTAACCCATAATTCTTGTCTCCATTTAGTCGCAATTCTTGATAGCTTTTCTGAGTATTGCATTTTTATCTTGCTTCTCTGCATCTGCCCATGACTCTCTCTGTGTCTGGCTGGCGACCCTCTCTGACCCTACCCTTTCTCTTCCCAGAATTCTCCTGGTCTGGTCTCCCTGCCTATAGGTCTTGACTGGCTACTGGCTAATCAACATTTTATTCATCCAACTCAAGTGACAAATTTTTACAATTTGCAAAAGGATTATTCCACAGTAATTTATTTTTCATCTATTATGTAAGTTCAACTAGTATGAAATTTATTGTAACTAGTTTACAGGTGATTTACTAATAAAGATTTCCTTTTACAAAAATATATTGTTGAAACTAATGATTTGTAATGCGGCATTTAGAACTATGATGAATAGGCCATGAACCCTTTAACACTTCTAGATTTGAAAGGATTGTGATGGTCCTATTAGCAGAAGGAATGAGATTAGAGACAAGACAGCCTTCAAAAGTTGACTTTGATACTACAAAGTCATTAAATTTTGGTGAAGTGAAAAATTATCTAACAGAAACATGGAAAGTAAATTTTATTTCAGGCAATGTTTTCAGAGCCTTTCAGTCTCTCATGGCCAAGAACATGGCAGATAAACTCAGTATATTGCTGCAAAATTATGTAACAGAAGTGCTTCCTATCCGCAGGGACAGGAGGCAGAAGAGAGAATTCTCTCAGATGGCTTTCTAGTGTTTATAATTTTATTTATCCAGTCTTCATCCCTGGTGATGATGCAAGCCACATTCAGATTGGGCCTTGACCTTTCAGGTAATCATTTCTCTAAATGCTCTTATAAGCACACCACGAGGTCTACCTCAATCTCCTAAGTAATTCTAAATCCTTTCATGTTGAAAGTGAAGATTAGCAACACTACAATAGATATCACAAATCTTTAAGATTATGGGACTGTTTACTTGGTAATTGTCACCAGTTTTCTATTTCAACTCTTCTTGACCTAACAACAGATTCAAATATGCACAAAAGTTTTCAATTGATAATAGAATACACTAAGTCATTTTGTACCATAGGGTAGCCTTCATGAGTTTTCTATTAATACAATTATGCAAGCTTGTTACATATATTAGTGTATTCTAGAATGTGTTGTAAACGGAAAATAGTATATATATTGTTTTCTCTTTTTGTTATTTATTCAGGACTTGCCAATAGATTGAAATTTTCCTTAAAAGGATATGAACGGTGACTTTAGTATAGCTTAGTAAATAAGGTAATTATTAAGAGAGAACCAGATAGAAAAACATCATAAACCCTCACGAAAAGTGGACAGTCTCTATTCTCTAATATTAAAAACTCAATTTATAGTATATTGAAATAAATGACCATGTATTATGATAATCACTAATCCTGATTACCTTTCTTTGTTTTCCATTGAGATTATTTTAGTTCACAATAACGGGAAAAAATCATAAATGAATTCATAGGAGAAATTAAAAGGATCTCAGTGAAGGGAGAAAGACTATAGAAGCTTCGTTATGTTTATGAATTACATAAATATTCCTAAAAATCAATGATCAATATGAAGCATTTTCAAACTGAGCATAGCATTATAAACAAAAACAAGCAAAAATTGAAGGGTGATTTACCAAAAAAGTTAAAACTTTTATTACTAATATAAAAAGAAAATTAAAAATGTAGTGTGGGTTGTCTGGTGAGGCTTCGACAAACTTAATGCTATCTGTGAGAAAGTTGGCTTCTGTTGCTGTTTGGATTGTGTCTGTAAAAAAGCCAAGAGCTTTAGAATTTTATATGAGGAAATGAAACTTTCAGAGCAACTCAGCAATCACAGGTGTGTGCGACCCTCTTGCCAAAGTTCTGAATTTGATGAATTTTAAATTGTACTATTTAATTGCCCCATTTTAGCAAATGAGATTTTTTTCAAAACAGTGATTGATTCCCAAATGTTAATGAAAACATTTGTCCAAAATGAACTGAAGTTTAATAATTTTTATCTGCTAAATTACATAGAACGGAACACATCATTTGCTTCTATGGAATTATTAAATACATCAGACTGAAATCTTAAGGATTAAACTAGCACATAGAATGAATTAGCATTCGTTAAACATCACCAGAGACTCATCAGCTTTAAGCATAATGCACATACATATAATTTAAAATTCCAACAAAGAGTAATATAGATTAAAAATTTAAAGTCCCTTCTTTTATTTCTTAATCTAATTCTCAACCAATACTCCAAAGAAACATCTATCTATCAATCAATCTATCTATCTGTCTATTCTTTTCTCATACAATATGCCCCAATCATAGCCTCCCATCCTTCTCATCCTCCCAGTCCCCCTCCACCTTGTCTCTTCCCCAGCTTCACTGCTCCTCAGTTATGCTCCCAAAATATATCTTCCCAATGATATGAACCAATCTCAGCATTTTAAAATTCTATGTTGAGTTTATTTAATGAAGATACAATTTCTGTCTTCTATACTTACTGACTAACACACAGTGAGTGTTCTTACCAATATGCATTAGCTAAATCTTGACATTTGTCTTTGTGTCTTCCTGTTAGGATCATCCCTAGTAAGCGCATCTCAGTGGACTCTTCTCCTTGATCTTTCATGATCCTAGAACCCACTGCTAGTCTCACATCCATGCCTCCCTTGAATGACAACTACAAATGCTTTCCCCTCACTGAGCTTTTTTTTTTGCTTTTTTGAGACAGGGTTTCTCTGTAGCTTTTGGAACCTGTCCTGGAACCTTGTAGACCAGGCTGGTCTCGAACTCGCAGAGATCCGCCTGCCTCTGCCTTGACTGAGCTACAGTTATTATTCAAAAGTCTATCTATTGAAACTATTTGTAAGGAATTGGGATATTGATTACTGATAAAATACTGACTTTTTATAAGTGAGAAATATAAAAAAAATTAATTAAAAAAACTTTTGCCGGTAATATTAATGACACACACTAAGATTTTATCTTGACATTCTTCATATGATAAGCAGTTAAATCAGCTTCCTTAGTTGGAAAGTTTCTTTGGACACTCTATTTCACAATGTGATCAAATAAGTAGAAAATATGATCCACTTTAGAATTTGTTTCTTATCTAAATACTACTTTCTTTGGCATGATTTGTGTACATCCAGTCTCTAGTACAGATTTCTCTGCTGCATAGGTTTAAAGATTATTTTATTATTTTATAATAAATATTTTATAGAGTACTTCCTATACGTTTGTGTTTGTCCCTACACTAGGCAGCTTTTAGGACTAGTCTGTTAATACTGTGAAATTCTACAGGCACGGGTAAGCTTCACAGGCTCATTTGAGAAAAAAAAATGTGCTATTTCCTTTTCTGTTTGCCTATATCTAAGTTTTGTTTAGATCCTTAGCACATGGGAAGTTTGTTAATAGAATCTAATTATTTAAATATGTATTAGATGGGTTCTCTGATATTCTATAGTATTATGCAAATATCATATGTTCATATACTTCTAGTTCTTACAAGAGGTATTATCAACACATATTGGAACAGAATTTGGCATTTACATTGGGTACCAACTGTCATTCAATCTACAAATCTGAACAGAAAAAAAAATCACTTTCTACGGTCTCAACCATTTCCGTATTCTTATTTGATGATGATATTCATTGTTGCTATTTCAGTATATGTTCTAAATTGAAGCGTTTCAAGAAGAAATGTTATCTTCACACTTATTATTAAGTAACAAAATGGGAAATTATCATTTTAACTTTTGGATATCTATGTTTTATCAGAAAAAAGTTCATCTGTCTTCCAAGATCTTTTAAGCACTTTTTTACTCACCATTCCTGAATTTTGGTCAATTTGGTTCTTTATTTTGCCTATTTTTGTGAATATTATCCTAAATATAATTGAATATTAATTTATTGTCTTAAAAACATGTACTAATTTACTCTTATACTGGATATTTAATGCATTTGAGCATAAGAAACAAGACCAGGATTCTATGAATATGCATGTTTTATTATATTACATTGTCACCTCAAAGCAAATTTTGCTTTCATAAACTAAGTACTAAATTTAATATGTAGAATTAAGCTAAAGTGATAGCTTTATAAATGAATACCCATAATTATTTTTATAATAATATGCATTGTTATAATTTTAATATTATCTTCTAACACAATTTTTACTCAGGTATGTGTGTATATGCATGTATATTTAATAAAAATGAAGTCAATATATAATTAAAATGAAGGTAAAAAGACTTGATTTTGCACATTGACACTGCTCTGTTTAGGGGTTACTGTCAAATGACAGTTAGCTAACCATGGATGTAAAATACACACTTTCCATGTCACTATTGATTGTGACATTCTACACTTTACAATCTGCTGTCTAGCCATGTGTTCCTTCTCCCTTGTTTCTCACTGACTTTCTTTGTGCTTCTTTCCTTCATCCATCTTCATTTCTACAAGTTTTTCTTCCTTTGATTACACAGTACGTTTCTTAGATTCAGTGACCCTCACTTTATTTGTCCAGACAAGTATTTTTTTTTTGTTTTTATTCAGGTTTCTTTTTTTCATAACCCAATATTTTTCTACTAATAGTCTTTCTAATTTTGTATTCCATCATTCACTTAATGTTTTATTCTTAAGACCCTATTAGATGCTTTCCTCAAGCTTTCAAAAGTGTCTTTCATTTCCTATAAC
The DNA here is from genome assembly GCA_004026605.1 of Ondatra zibethicus. NCBI lineage: Eukaryota > Metazoa > Chordata > Mammalia > Rodentia > Cricetidae > Ondatra > Ondatra zibethicus. The sequence continues at coordinate 47,279 of PVIU01004174.1, forward strand.
ATTTTATGTGCTTTTAAGATGATAGTTGAACTGCATTCCTTCGGTATTCTGCATTCAATTCCATCTATATACATATAGATTTTAAATCTCATATTTTCCAGATCAGGAGGCTTTCAACTCTTAATATTTTATGTGTTACTTAATCTATGTAGTTGTCTTTAATCCTTCTTCCATCTACTTATTATTTAAACTTTTACTTATATGGTCCTGCTGTGTGTTCACTTTCTTTATTTGAAGCACGTGACCTAATTCTAGCTGTCATTGCTTCTTTATCTTTCTCTGTATTGAAAATTGTGTTCACACACTACAGCTGCACAAGACTTGGTGTTATAAAAACCTCGGGTTCCCAGTTTAGGAAGACATAAAGGGTATGTGGATTTCATTCACAAGTCAGAAGGCAAGTAAGCTCAGATTCTGAATTAATTCACATGTGAAGCTTGATACACATATATATATGCATACTATATGGCATATATAATACCTATATAAATATAATATATTATATTTTATTATATTACATATATACACATAAACAGACTACATATGTACATGTATTTGTATATAGTCTGCTTATGTGTACATATGTAACTAAGCTGATATTTGATGCCTGAGATTGTGCCACCCTAAACATTAAGGGTAAAACACAAAAAAGCCAAGTGTAATATTTAAAATTCCAAGACAAGGTATGTAAATTACATTCCATTGACTTTAGTGTTTGTGGATACTAATTATAGTAAAAGGGTTCCTATTATGCAGGAGCACTGAACATTTTAATACAGTGCACTTGGAAATCATTTCCTGACATTTTTCATGTGTTTGTTGTTTCAAGTTGTTTTTAAGTACTTAAAAGGGTGTTGTTATATATGATGAATGTTGCTACTTTATGAAAAATGAAAAAGCTAGTGAGATGATACATTTTATATTTTAGTTGATAAACTAAAACTGATGATTTATTGGACTAAGGAAAAACCCAGACTAAAGTAGTAATTGTCTTATATTAACAGAAGGATGTGAAAATCTCATGGAAGGGGCTAATTGCTACTTCAAACCTATCTCAACTTCTTATTCAGTCATCTAGAAAATAATTTCCCTGGATCAGACACCATGAAAGAATATATGCATACAAGTGTAAGAGGAAAATATAGAAATAAAGCAATGTCCCAAATAGTTTGGGAAAAAAATACAGCTATTTTAACAAGCACATACACTATGGTTCATTAAACTTATGTAAATGCCCTCCCCACTGTATGCCCCCTATAACAGTCAGGAGAGAGGCACTGCATGTTGCCTGGGAAAAACAGTAGACTGGTCCTGGTGCTGTGCATGTGAGGCACTAGGCTGGTCCTGGTGGTGTGAGTGTGGGTGAGTCATACCCAGGTCCTGAGATCAGGAGAATGGGCTGCACTCCTGGCTGCAGGCTACACTGGGTAAGCTAGCTGAGGTAGTTCTGGAGAGTTTACTCAGGTAGTGACAATGAGGGGAAGCTGGCAGCCTGGACTGACCAATCCAGCTACCATCCAGGCCTGGAACTAGGGCTATGGTTTGACCTTCCCCAACATCCGTCGAATCTATGAACAGGTGGAGCATGTAAAGGGGATGAACCTATAGATCCAAAACTGCAATATCTCCATGACATAGGACAACAAAAGGATATCCAAGCCTCAATGAGAGCCATTATAGATGGTGTAACAATAGCTAGGGCCTTGAACCAGACCAATGCCTCATAGCAATGAGCAAATAGATGTGAGTGGACTGAAGAGTAAATGGTGTGACTCACAGGGCTACATCATAGCTTCGACAAAGAGATTCTTTTCCTTTCCTTTTTTGCTTGTTTGTTTTGGTTTGGTTTTCCTTTCAAATTTTGTTTTGTTTTCAGAGGGAGGTTGCAAGGGCAAAAGGTAGATGCGAGGGAATGAGAGATAAGTGAGATCAGGATGTATGATGTGAAATCCACAAAGAATTAATAAAAGTTAAAAGAATTTTTTTAAGAAAACAGCATATATCAAGCAATGAAGGTGTTTATAAGTGCATTTTAAATAGACATACGTGAGTTAAATAAAGTTTCAGTGTCTTCAACATTGTGTTTATTTTACCTGTGTAAAGAGAGGATCTCACAGTGTAGTCCGGGCTGGCCTGGAGCTCTCATAGTGAACCAGACTGACCTCAAACTCAGAGACTGACATAGCTCTTCCAAGAGCGTCCTGAAGTTAAAATGTACACTATCACACCCAACTGTGCTTATTTTTTAAAGCATAGAGTATGATTGAATTTGGGAAGTTAGTCAATGTAGTTGATAAGAGAATACCTACATTGGTGATAGCACACATTATGAATTAAAATTTTAATGGGAATCACTATGATTAAAAGAAAGAATTTAAAGGTAAAAAAATAAAATGAACTCTGAAGCATTTGTAAATAAACTAAAACTTTCTTTGGTGTTATATAAGAATGTTCAACCCAAGTCAGAATTATAAAGAGTCCTAAATTTCAAGTTTAAATTTAAAACAGTAGTATATTTGAAAGTCTAGGATTAAAATATAACTTTATTTCATCATTATCACCTTCATTTTAGCAATTAAAACAGGGCCTATGTTTAGATTAATTTGCTGTGTGAGGCTATACACTTTAGTAACTCACATTTCCCTTATAAGCATTGACTTTTGCAACTCTTGTTCTAGGAAAATGATTTGCACAAGTGATCTTTTGACCCTGGGGGAAATTATAACTTAATCTCTTAGCCTAGGTTCAGTGTACGGCAGCTCTGAAGCAAAGGCTGGTTTATAATTTTTTTGATTGAAGAGTATATGCTGGTGGTATTTGTTAACTTGACTCACCTGAGAAGAGGGAAAACTCAGTTGAGAAAAATGCCTCCAGCATATTGGCCTGGGGGCAAATCTAAGAGGCATATTCTTGATTAGTAATTGAAGCAGGAAGACCCAGCCCTATTGTAGATGATGCCACTCATTGATGGGTGATCCTGCATTGTATTTAAAACAAGCTAAGCAACCCACGGAAAGCAAACCATTAAAGAAATTTCACCATGGATTCTATTTCAGTTCTTGTTTCTAGATTTGTACCTTGAATTCTTTCTCACATCTATTGTGGACTGGCTAGAAGCTATAGGCTAAAATAAACACTTTCTTCCTCAATTTGCTTTTGGTCAGTGGTTTATCCTAGCAACTGAAAGCAAACTAGAATAAAACTGGTAATAGGAACACTGAGGTTCCTATTTTTTATATAATATAACAATACTCATTATTATTATTAGTGTAAGTAAGTTCACAATAATCTACTTATTATCCCATTTAATTTTTTCTTTTTTTTTTTCAGGACTCTTAATCACAAGGCCATTGGTTCAAGGCCCATTTTGGATACCAGTGTAACTGAATACAGTAAAGGGGGGGCACACAAGTCAAATAATCTCAAGATAACTCCAAAAGCTTTTAATATTATTTTTTATTGCTGGGGGAAACTCACAGAACAGGAACAGTAAGTCCAACCTCAAGGTGTGGAGTGTAGGAACAAGAGAGAGAGAGAGAGAGCTGGGCAGTCTCTGGGTACCCAAAAGGTCACTCACCAACGTGGTCCAGCCTCTTAAAGGTCATTGGCTGAAGGAGGTTTCTCATCATATTGACTTCAGTGAAAAGTGCTAGCGTGCTTCTGGCCATGTAGAAGGTGAAGAGGCTTCTTTGAGAGTTGACTTTATACCGCTATGATTTAATGGTTTCTTGAAGAGGATGATTCAGTGGTACGTAAAAGCAACTGTGTGTGCAGAATATTAAGAATTTTTCATACTTTTATGGAAATTAGATTTTTTCATAGAATATATTCTGAATGGAGTGCCCCCCCACAAGTCCTCCAAGATCCTCCCCTCTTTCCCAACCAAACAAATCCATGCACTTTTTCTTTCCCTCATTATTAGAATGTGAGCAGTCATCTAGTAATGGGTAAGTTTAAACAGCATCACCAGGAAATTAGAGAATAATAAGTAACAGATGCAGAGAATGGAAGTTCAAAACTTTGATCACCGTTAACATAATCATAGATTATTGAAACATTTGCAAGTTTTTCAAATGTAAAAACAAGGGATACAGAGCAAAACTATGTCTATAGTATCAATGCCATATATGCAGACAAAAAGGCTTTGGTAGAAGGGAATAGACAACTGAACTAGAAGAGCAGAGGAATTAAGAGTGATACCCCAATATTAAGGTCATTTATACATTGGCATCATAGTGTATCACATTAGGGAAACAGTGGTATGGTGAACAGAGTAGTTAACTGAGAGTTTATATTTTGACCTACAGTCAGAGAGCTAAGAGAGAAAACTGAGAAAAGCAGGTTTTAAACCTTCAGAGTCTGCCCCAAGTGACACACCTTCTCTACAAGAACACATCTTCCAAAACTACCCTATCAGTGCCACCAACTTGATACCAAATACATAAATCCCTTTGATTCTGAGGGACCTTTTTTCACACAAACCAGCATATAATCAAACAGAGCATTTATATTTAAAGTGAACAAAATAATATTTCATACATCTATAACTAGTAAAATAGTTACCATATCTATGAAGTTGACATCATCCTCTAATTGCTAACCTGCATATCTACGTGTATTATAAGAACATCTGAAATTGACCTTAATTTTCATATTTCCAATGTACTTTACTAGCTATAAAACTCAGTAATGCTGGGATTTGAATGAAAATGTTCCTCCTATGCTCATGTGTTTGAACATTTGGTCCTCAAATGATGCTGTTAATTAGGAATATGGAACTTCTGGGATGTTGAGGCTTACTGAACAAAAGAGCAACAAGTGGAGCAGAAAGAAATGAGAAGTATACAGTTGGTAGAGGAAAAGCAGCACAGGGCAGGTTACATTGCAGTCTGTCAATTTTTCAGGCTGTTTGTGTCCCTAGTTGTACCTGTTGACTCTTGATGGAGGCTGTCTGTATCTCTGGTTGTATCTGCTGATTTTTTATGGAGGCTGTTGATGTCCCTAGTTGATTCTTTATGGTTTTTACTGCATTACCCCACTTCAGCAAAAAGACAGTAAAAAGTGACTGTATTTTCACAAGAAAATGTATAGAATGAAATAAATTCATAGCACTAGATGACTCCCTTCTATAAGAAAAAGACCATCTTCCCTCTGACCAAGTAACTAGCATGCTCAGTGGTCTCATAAACTGTCTCTGACAGGGGCTCTGATGTGACTGACACTCCTATTGGCTTTCTGTGAAGGATTTAAGAAATAGTTTTTACTCAATCATAGATATTTGTTTTTCTTCAAGAGCCTTGGGGACCATTATATCTTCTAACTCACAAAGACCTACCTAAGAAAAGATATTTTATTTCTATTGAACTCCTGTCATACCCCATTGAGAAGGTTAACACAAATAACCGGCTATGATTGTCTCGGGGAGTCACACAGATCATACTACAAAGAATTGACTCCAGGTTTTTATCATTTTCTAAATTTTTTAATAAATTTCTGTATTTTTCAGTTTAAATTAACTTGTCAAATCCTTAAACATGAAGAACAAAAAAAGAGGATTGAACTACTTAGCAGATGTAGTTGTTATTTTCATACTCTATGCTTCTAGCATGTCATGTAAAGTAATACAAATAAGCATTTTGTCCACAAGCTAAATTCCTATCTTTTTTTTCTTTTTTTGGTTTTTTGAGACAGGGTTTCTCTGTGGCTTTGGAGCCTGTCCTGGAACTAGCTCTGTAGACCAGGTTGGTCTCGAACTCACAGAGATCCGCCTGCCTCTGCCTCCCGAGTGCTGGGATTCCTATCATTTTTTAATCTTTTTAAGGTATTTTAGAGGAAAACAAGAGAGTTTGTTCCACAGATTTAATTTACCTGCCCTCCAAATAATATGTACTACCACATTGGAATAGTAATTTAAAAGGTGTTTATCCCTAGTGGTTTAATGTAAATATGATATGTAAATAGTCTAATATGTTAGTATATAAAGCCATGGCTTAAAATAAGAGTAGATATCTACATTAAATCTGTACAAAGTATTTTGTAACACAATTTGACTATATCAGGTCAGTCATTGTTTAGAAGAGAATTTCAGGTGTGTTTCATTTAAAGCCAATGGTAAATATTATTAAATTCTGATTTTTAATAATAATTTTTTTATTTTTTTAAATTTTGCATTCTAGATCTAGTTTCTCCTTCTTCTCCTTCCCCTTATCCCACCCCCACCACTCCTCATCCATGCCTCAGAGGAGGTAAGGCATCCTTTGGGGCATCAATAAAGTTTATTTACCAAGCTGAGGCAGAGCCCTCTGAATGTGAGTGACACTTACATGTCTGTTTTTAAACAAATAACTCTGGATTTGATTATTTTTCTCAAAAAAAAATCTGTATTTCTTGTGGCCACTAGTAAAAAAATCAAAAATAGTTGAAGGAAATACGTTAATCACTGATAAGGATGAAGCAAAAACCTCGTGTTTTCAGACATGAGTAGATTTCCTTCCTCCATCCTACATTTACCTGTCTGCCACTGATCTCTCAAAGAGATAAGACACCACTTCAACTACATTTTAAACAAGTATAGGCCTTATTGTTCTGATAAGAAAGATCACTAAAAACATTTGATTCTACCAACTTGGGTCCAATCACACACTTGGGTCCAGTTGTAGGGTATGGTGGAAGCTCAATCTTTCATTGCAGTGGATGAGAAATAGAGAAAATGAAATTGAGAGAGAGGTGTGATTAATATAACTCAATTTAGTCATTTCAGAAATGGCACCCCAAATATCAGTTCTGAATGGACTTTACCTTCACCTTGGAAATTTCCTATGGATCTATTGCCAAGGCCACCATCCTCCATACATATTTTCCTCATAGTAATATCTGCCTACTATCACTCAACAAGCAGTGATGAGTGGTTATCTTGACATATTTCAGTGTTTGTATTTATCCGAAAAGCAATAAACATCACACTCTTTTCACCATAAATGCGAATGTATCTTTTCTTTATATTCTAAATATATTAACCATTTAAAAAGGAATGTGATAAGTATTGGCAAAGACAATGTCCATCAGGCAAAAAAGGAATAGAGATCTGAGAAAGAGAGGAGGACAACAGAGAAACAATTGTGGGCCAGGGGGTTCGTCTTGTTGAGGCTGTAATACAACGGTTTATAAAATGCTTGTAAAATGAGTAAGGTAGAAAGAATCGACTTTCAAATAAAAATTTGCTTATAAGTTACTTAGTCTTTATCATTTTAAATCAGCCATCTCTACCTTTGAAAATATTTACTTTAGTTTGGTAGTAGTGAGACATGCCTTTAATCTCAGCACTCAGGAGGTAGAAGCTTGTGGATCTTTGCGTTCAAGGCCAGCTTGGCCTATGAAGTGAGTTGCAGGACAACCAGGGCTGCACTGAGAAACCCATCTCAAAATAATAATAATAATAATAATAATAATAATGAAACAGAGTAATTTTTGCTTTAAAACAATCTGATGTTTACATAAAAAGTCAGCGTTTTTAGGCACATGCACATCGAACCGCACATTTTGAGAGGTAGATCTTTGTTAGCCTGTAATTACTAACCTATAATTTCCAACACCAAAATCACTATAATTTTCCCAGTGAAGTGAAGGCAGAGAATACAACACTAAACGTCAATGACTTTCTTTGAAGTTTTAGTTAGATGAATATTAAGTTCTTAATGTGGGGAATAGGCCACTTGCTCACTGCCTTAGAAATCATGATTACCTGAGAAAAGCAAGGGGCAATTGCTCTAATGTACAAAGCTCTCTCTCTCTTTCTCCCTCCCTCCCTCTTTTTCTCCCTCCCCTCTTTTTCTCTCCCTCTTCTTCTTTGTGTGTATGTGAGTTGTGTGTATGTGTGTGTATTTCTCTCCCACCTATGCCTCTTCCCCTCTTTCTCATTTTCTCCAGTGTGTGTGTAATTATCCATAATATCTCAACAAAATTAAATATTTCAATTTTTTACCCCTCCATACCATTCATGGGCAATGAAACTTAAACTCAATTGTAAATACATAAATAAGGACATAATGTTGGCAACAATGTGTGTTGTGTTAATTATGGAGTAAGTAGGAAGGGTTTTGGGGAACTGTGATGTTCAAAATGTATTGTATGCATGTATAGACTTTTTAAAGACTAGAAAAATGTTAGTAAAACAAAAAATATGCAAAATATCTAAGATGGGAACTTAGGATGAGGGCTAGAGAAATCTCTCTGAAGATAGGAGTAGCTATAGCACTTATGTAAGCCCAGTGTTCAGCTCCTAGGATCCATATAAGTGGCTCAAAACTGCATGTAAGTCCAGCTACAGTGTGCTGTGGGAATATGCCTCCCAGGAATAAATAGCATTAAGGAGGGCTGCCTTTATCCAGACAGCAATTACAGAGAATTTCTATCTGCAGTCAGTTCATATGTACTACAGTGTCAAGTAAGTTCGATTAACTTTTTAAAGTGTACAAATAAATAGAACTGGATTTAAAGGTACACATTTGGAATATGTTTCAGCACTGATAATTCTCTATACAAAATGAGAAACTAGTAATTGAAGGCTAAGTAACATGCTCATAAACTTGAAGGCTGAAAAACTTAAAAATTAGAAAAGACTTCTGACGCAATACTAGAGGACAAGCATTTAAGTTGATGCAATCCATACCTTCAGAGCAGCTCAGAGATATTCTCTATGGACTTCAGGGAATGCAGCTGTACTTAATGTCTCAGGAGCAGCAAGAAGAGAGGATCAAGGGACAAAAGAGACATAGATGGTGACCCTGAGTAACACTGTACTGCTGAGACTATTTTCTGTTCTGGAAAATAAGGTAGGTATACAAAAGATTTCTCCAAAATCCCTTTGAGAGAAAGCCAGACTTAAAACTACTGTATATCAAATTCTTTCAAATCATCATAGAACTTCAATGAACAACTGAGATGTTTTCATTGGCAAACTGAAGTAGACAAGAAACCAAATCTACAGAAACAAGATTACATGAACGTTGTGGCAGAACAGGAGCGCATTCTAAAATCTGGGAAGAGGATATGGGAATAGCCATCATGTGGTTATATAGCAAAACATCTCTTATCAGAGAAACGTGTACCCATTTAAAGATTTTCTTACATGTATAAATATACTAAACATGGGCTGGGGTGATGATTCAGTCAGTGAACTATCTACTGCATGAGCATGAGAATCCGAGGTTCTTAGGATCCCAAGAAGTCATGTAGAACCCAAACCTGATCATATACACTTGAAACACTAACAATGGAAAACAGAGACTGGCCAGGCTCTGAGCCAACCAGTTCCTTTGACTGGGGAGCACAGGCATTAGTGAGAGACCTTTTCTCAAAGTAAAGGTGGGGAGTGTTAGAGAGAGACAACAACATCTAGCCTCTCTCTCTCTCTGTCCATATACATACATATACATATATATATAGACAGATACACACATATTTATACATACATATGCACACACACATTCACATCCCACCTAGACCCAACATAAATGTATATTATATATAATTGTAAATGCAATATGTGCATTTATACACCTATGTACATGTACATATTTATAAATATATATGTATCTTAGAACAAGTATAATATAGTAATTTCATTGTGGTGTAATGATAAAACAAGTTAGAAACAACCCAAATTTCTCAAAAAAGGAAACACTGAAAATTTTGATAAAGTAAAATTTAAACCCAGCCTATTATAATGGTACCTTTCCAAAATCTGAACTTACAGGAGGCTGAAATGGGAGACTTAAGGTCAAAGTATGTTAAAGAGGGACTAACAGGTCAGCTCAAGCTTATAAACATAACCATGCCCCCAAAACAAAACACAACAAAATGTGGATTATAAATAAGTATGCTAAAGTGTAAAATATAAGTGAAAAACATATTCTAAAGCTAGTAATGACTTTTCCTATTTCCTCAGAACTTTAAATCCACAGGCAAAAGGAATATCAAACACTAAAGTGGAAACTTACAGAGAAAGTAAGCTTCGTGGTTATGAAGAAAAATAAATACAGAAATAAGCTTTAATTTGTCTTCCAATATAATGAAATGTTTATAGAGCAATATATTTAGGAGATTATGTTTGGTTCAATTAATGTTATTTATTGTTTTTCATCTATTTTTTCTGAATTCCTTGTCAGTTGCTCACTGACAAATACGTGATCTTTCCCAGTTACTTTGGACATTACCATTAATTATGTAATACGATAGAAGACATGTGTGCCAAAGACAATCAATTTTAGTTGCAAAGATATCACTAGACCTATACACCCAAAGTATTGATAGGAAAATATAACCAAACTTCAGAATTGATATCTAAAGGCAGACATGAAACACATGCAGAATTAAGGAAACCATTTTAAAGAAAACACAAACAGAAAAATTATATTAAAACAACAAGCTAAATTTACACTGCCATCATAGAAATTTTATAACATATACCCTATGTGTGCCTTTCTGTATATAGGCATGCATGTGGGTTCATGAGTGTGTGTTTTTCCTCAGAGGACCTTCAGAGCAGAAGAGGATAGATGAAATCTCATCGCAAGCTCATGCCATGGAAGGAGTCCATCAGTAATATTCCAACTTTCCAGGTCAGCACACTGATGCTTTCTGGGTTCTTCCATCCTACCTAGATTTGTTATCCTTTATTTACCACCATATTTATTCTAAGATCACTGGCTCCAGAAACTTTTCCATGGCAAAGGTTTATTAGAAGCCTAGACTGGAGATGTCCAGGCTTCATAACGTGTTCAATTTATCAAACAAGTCAGGATGATAAAGTCAAACAACTGAGCACCCAGAGACTGCTAATAAGTCTAGAAAATCATCCCTATGCCCATGTCACTCCATACTGGATAAGCTAAAACATGTGCAGCTATGTCACTGTGTGTGTGTTTGTGAGTATGTTTCTGTATGTTTGAGTGCATTTATGTGTGTGTGTGTGTGTGTGTGTGTGTGTGTGTGTCTGTCATTGAACTGAAGGACCTATATTTGTGTAACATGTGATTTACTGGCTGAACTACTTCCCCATCTCCAAGTCACTCGTTGTGGAAGAACTCATTTCATACATAATTTCAGTAATATTTTTCAGTATACTGGAAACAATTCTTTATATTCATATAATTTAGAATAAAATCCTAATCTAAAATGTATAATTCAAATCTGTTTCAATGATGAATATGAACTCATTTTGTATTCTCTTATGTAAATTCAAAATTAATATCAATTTGGTCAAGGCTCACATATTAATAAATAAAAATATTATAACCAATTTACCTGATATTTGCTTGCTCTGGGTTTCTGCCTTACTTGGATATGATAATATCTGTGGATAAGAACCCAAAATTTCTCATATAATTTTGTGCTAAAATATTCAGACATTCACAGCTTTGAAGTTAAAGGTAGTGACTCATGTTTCCTCAATTTATGTTTTAGAATGCTTGACAAAAAAGTTAAAATTATGAAAAACACATGAGAAACCTACTGCATAAAGTCCCATATGAAGCTCGTGATTTAAACATATGTAGAAAAAAGTTACAAAATTTCTAACCATGGAGGCTTTTGGCTAAAGTCTCAACATTTTTGAATTTTAAGGTGGCTATCAGATAGATTTTAAATAATACATATGTGAACTCACGTGAGCTATTTAAAAATTATTCAGAACACAGTGAATACTACATAAGTAGCTTGCAGTCTATGTGACTTTATCTACACACACACACACACACACACACACACACACGTGTGCGTGTGCACTGTCATTAACAAGCAAAGTTTAGTAATTTCATTTAAGGATGGGTTAGGTGGAATGACTTTATATAACATTTACCTGTTTCATCTTTGATCAAAGTACATTGCCATGTGCATTAGAGCTACAATCAAGTGCCCATCCTCTAGTAACTTCCATGGGCCGGAAGTTTTCCCATGGCTCCCTGACCCTCTGCTTCAAGTCTCTCCGGCCTACATTTTGACCTGAGGCTTGCCTAGGTAAGGAGAAATTTCCCAACATTTGTGCCTTTTGGGAAAATTTGGTTTCTCTGGGGTGTTGACCTACTTCATTTGAGAGTATAACTAAATAGGACAAATTCAGTTGGTTAAAAGAACAGAGGACTATTTCTCATAATTGCCATCTGAAATTACTCCTATACTTGATGTCTGTAGAGAATTCTTACCCTAGTTTATAGACGCCATATTTCTTCTGGGTTCTCATAGTAGAGAAGAGGAGAGAGCTGTCTACAAATGGCTACTCAACATGTGGACAACTGCATCCACATAAAGCCCTAGAGAGCTAGGGAAGTAATTCTAGACAGAAAAGAATAAAGCATGGCTTCTTGGTAGCAGCAATTTCTCGGGTCTGCTCTGCTTGCTAGAGGCCAGCAAGCACTCTCATTTAAGAGAGGCTTCCTCACTCAGCTTTAGCTGCAAAACCTTGCAGTTCTTTTAAGAGGTCCTGCCAAGTAACACTTACATAGTGTTGATGAAAAGCGATAGAAGGAAAAAAGCTGCACCGTTTTAAATGCCAGCTTTCTGGGCCATCATGCCAGTGGAAACTCTGACTCTTTGAGGCAGGAGGTCCAGCTACAGAGGGAGCATTTGAGTGTTGCTTGTGGGCACACTGTTGCAGCTTGCTTGCTGGCAAGGACCTTGAAATGCCATAGAGTTGTGGCAATAAACATGGCTCTGGCCAGGTACCTCCAACGTGAGCCTGGAACCTCACAAAGCTAAGGAATGGGCTGGATCCAGCCGTCAAAGCCACGGCTATAATCCTCTCCATATTGCTTAGCAAATTAAAGACTCACATGGTCATAAATAGAGAGGTATACAGTAAAGAGAGATTCAAAGTTGAAGAAAACCTCTAAATGTTTTACAGTGTGTTAAAAATATATGCAGGCTAAAGGTTAAAGTTCTTAAAATAAAAAAAAGAGAGTAGTTGGGTGTGGTGGCACACACCTTTAATCCCAACACTTGGTATACAGAGGCAAGTAGACCTCTGTGAGTTCAAGGTGTGGTGGCACATGCCTTTAATCCCAGTGCCTGGGAGGCAGATGCAGACAGATCTCTGGGAGTTCAAGGTGTGGTAGCCCACACCTTTAATCCCAGCACTTGGGAGACAGAGGCAGGTGGATCTCTTTGAATTCAAAGACAGCCTGGTTTACAGAGGGAGTTCCAGGACAGCCAAAGATATACATAGAACCTGTCTCAATAAGCCAAAAGTTAAAATAAAAGAAATAAAGGTTAAATAAAGCCACATAAATATGGAAAACACACAGAGAATCTTGATACTGTATGTTATTATGCTCTCTTTGAATTGTTTGAATGCTGAGCAAGGAGCAACAGCTGCTAAAAGATTTGTGTTTATAAATGCTGCTGAATTAACTCAAGGAAGGTATTTTGAAAATACCTTGACTTCAAAATTGAAGTCAAAAGATATGTTACTTTGGAGAAGAGATTTTGCTTTTGTTTTCACAGGAAATGAGAGGCTGTGGATTCATTCTGAGTTAAGAAAAATCAGGTTTGATCAAGGAAGACCACCTGAGAAATCTCCAGTAGGAACAGACAGCCTGGATGTCTAAGTTCTACGTCCAGAACAGATTCAAGACTGCTGCCTGAGATGATCAAGACTCACAGGATACTCCCGTCAGGACTTGATCATAATTCTAAATTTTCTTTAGGTCCCCATAAGATTATCATTGCCCCTAACCATCATCAGGAAGTAGCCTGGAATACTATGCCTACATTCCCCAAAAATAATGGACTATGGATGTTCTTGTTTTCTAAAAAAAAAAAAAGGGGGGGGAAATGGTGCAGGACAATTCTGTATTCTGTCAATTATGTTTTAAATAAACACTGATTGACCAGTAGCCAGGCAGGAAGTATAGGTGGGACAACCAGACAAGAAGTAGAGGTTGGACAACGAGAACAAGAGTATTCTGGGAAGAAAAAAGCTTTTTCTGCATTCCTGTCCAGACATCAAAGTAGGAAGATGTAATCTGCCCCGCTGAAAAAGGTACCAAGCCATGTGGCTTACATAGATAAGAATAATGGGTTAATATAAGTTATAAGAGCTAATATGAAGCCTGAGCTAATGGGCCAATCAGTTTATAACTTATGTAGACCTCTGTGTGATTTTCTTTGGGTCTTACTGGCTATGGGAACTGGGCAGGATAGGAACCCCAACAAGCAGGCCATCATGTTACAGAGAGCTCACTGAGGCCAGCACTGATCACACTCAATGTGTCCTTTATTTGGTTTCTGCATCATATTGTAGGTTGGAAAGCAGCACAGGAATTTAGGAAATGGTTGTCAGCTACAAATGTGAGGCCCTCAGTTCCTCAATTGCCTTCGTTCAGAGGCTGGCCTTGGTGTTTTGAAATGTAATTTTTTTTTACATAACTGAGAACATAGGTATTGCTTCTTTTTTTAAAATTGTTTTTATTGAGCTATGTAATTTTCTCCGTTCCCCTCATTTCCTCCCCACCCCACTTCTACCCTCTCCCATGGTCCCCATGCTCCCCATGCTCCCAACTTACTCAAGAGATCTTGGTTTTTTTTTTTATTCATTTAATTACTGCCTGGCCCATTATTTCTAGCCTCTTCTTGGCCAACTCTCACATCTTAAACTAACCCATTTCTATTAATCTGTGTTTACCATGAGATCATGGCTTACAAGGAAAGATTCAGTGTGTCTGACCTTGCAGCTTCATGGTGGCGGCTCTCTCTCTCTGTGTGTCTTCTTCCCCCCAGAATTCTGTTCTGTCTTCCCTGCCTATCTAAATTTTGCCCTATCAAAAGTCCAAGGCAGTCTCTTTATTTAACCAATGAAAACAACACAAATGCAGAAGACCTCCTACACCACAGTAAGAACTAGCAATTCCAAGTAAGGAATGTTGCTAGCTGTTAACTTGAGTAGTTCACAGAAGACAGGTTAAATACAGACTCTGTGTTTTGTGAGTATATCTAGGGATAGAATTAGCACCAAAATCTGTAGATTTGATAGAGGTTACTCTCGCCAATACTTTACAAATTATCTAATTCTCTGAGGATCTCAATATTTAAAAATGAAAAAGGTCTACCTTCTTTTTGTCCTGTTTTTGTGAGGTTAGCCCGTCTATATTTTTCACATTTTACCCTGTGTCTTCTAATCTCTCATCATCATCTCATTACCTTACCTCATCTTCTGCTCCCAAATGAGATTTACATCATCAGATTCCCCAGGTTCTCAGACCTCTGAACTTACACTGAGCATCCCCCGCTGCTGTATTGCCCTGTGAGTCAGGCTCATAGATGATAAGACATGAACAGATCTTGGATTTCTGATCCTCATAACTATGTGACAAAAGCAATAACCGCTCATAGTTTATTTTATCCCACTTGCTCTTCCACTTTCTTGCTCTTTCTTGCCTCATTCTTCACTTTATCTCTATTTTTTTTTTCTGTCACTGCTGCTTCATCTCTCCTATTTCCAATGAGCTATTAGTTTAAGTTACACTCTTCTGTGAAACTCTGGTTCAATCATAGTGAGCAAATATTGTTAACATACAAGATAGGACCTGAAGACTCCAGATATCGTTCAGAACTGGAGCATCATATTCATCAGTAGAATTTCCTCACCCATGTCTTCGCTCTCCTTCTCTTATAAAAGATAGCACTGGGGCCCTATCTGTAGAGACCACATCTTGGCCATTTCCCTAGAGACTGCATTGTGGCCAGGTTCACAGAGAGCACATTGTGGCCAGGCTCATAGAGACCACGTGTTTATAACTTCAGTATACTGCAAATGTGTCATTTATTAGATGTTCTCATGGTCCTGGTAACTATGGCGCTAAGATTTTAGGATTCTAGAAGTCATCTAAACAATGCTACCAGTATAATTTAGAGATTTATAATCTACGTAAATTCTCTAACAGTCACAAAATGTCAATATAATTTCATAGAATATAAGCATGTAACCATAATAACCAATGAAAATGCAAAACAATCCTGGCTTTTAAGGACACGTAATGCTCTAGTAGAGGACCCATGTTCATTACCCAGCACCCACATGGTGGTCCACAAACATTTATGTCTCCAGTTCAATGGGATCTGATACCCTCTTCTGGCCTCTGTATATACCTGACAAGAATATGGTAAACATTATGTATAAATGCAGTAGAAATCCTCATTCATATCCTTTCACATTTAATTTTTAAAAGGAAAAACTCTTCATTTTGTATTTACTTTTATTGTAAGTGAAGTAAGTATTTCAATACGCAGCACCATTTTAATCAGTAAGAATTCTAAATAAAAAGATATATGAATCTTTAGATACTATATAAATCCTGTATTTGAATATTTAATTGGTTAGATTTGTAGAAGCACAACCTTAATATATAATTGATTACTTCAAAAATATTCAATGTGTAAAAGTTCATGTGAAATATGTAAGACATGTATTTGAAATTTAAATCTACCAGAGATTTCTTTCCTATTGCATTAAATTACCATTATCAAACAAGAAATTAAAGATACTGCAAGAATAATTGATTTCTCACTATTTCTCACATTAAATTCAATTACTGCAGAGACTGAGAAAGAGTATAAACAAAGGAATCCCCGGCAGTTGCTTTCAATGGACAACTGTTTGTCCACACTCATGAGTCTGAGGAGTATTTCTCATTCAAACACCACAGTGAACATGAGTTGGATTTTAACTTAAAGGATTTTTGCTTACCATTTTTATTTGGTTATTTATAATTTAGAGTAAATATAAAATTATATTTTATGTGGCATTGTTTTATAAACACAAAATACAGATTGAAAAGTGAAGATACAATAGATGGCATTGGCATATTCTTGTCATATATCACACACACACACACACACACACACACACACACACACACACACATATATATATATATATATATATATATATATATATATATATATGATTTTTCAAGACAGGGTTTCTCTGTGTAACAATCTTGGATGTACTGGAACTTGTTTTGTAGACCCGGCTGGCCCTCGAACTTGATATGCCTGCCTCTGCCTCCCAAGTACTGGGATTAAAGATATGCACTACCACCTGGCCAATGCTGTATTTTATATGGAGCTAATTTATGTTATATAAAGAGACAATTGTTCTGTCAACATTCTTCTTAGACATATTTGAATATCCTATTCTAATTAATGTGTTTACGGATAAAGCAATCAAAACAAAAGAACAGAGAGTTCTTGATTTTCTTGTTTAATTCTTAATAATGCAAATATACTTCTCAAAATGACTTATTGGAAAGCTGAAAGCTAAGGAAGGACAAATGCATCTAGGGATCATTTACACAGCACATTCTAAAAGACAAGACTCACATTTACATTCTTTCATCTCTTTCGCGATTTTGCTTTGTTCGCAGCCTCTTAAATCTCCCATTTTTCATAAAAATGAAATCTTCAGTTCAACTTTAGTTGAAATTTCATGAAACTGAGAAACTATACACCAACAAGATGAAGGTAAATTATTTCCTTTAAGGCTAAAATAGGAAACCATCTAGAACTTCCACTTTAAAATACTTGAGTATCAGGGGATTTATATTAGGATTATATCTTAACCATAATTTTACTATCACAGAAATAATGAGCAACAAGTGTTTAGATAAATGTTTATCCCAAAAATAAAAAAATATCTATTACAAAACCCATAAAAGATCATTTGAACATTAATGCATTTATTGCAGCTGTGCACGAAGTTTGAATTGGAGATTGAGTTGTGAAGATTTGAAATCTGCCTGTGTTAAAGTTGACTGTGCTGTGTATAGGTTACAAAGATATTTTAATCTTAAGGATGTGCAGGAATCACACAGAATGCTTTAGGAATTCTAACACACCTCAGAGAAATGTCTAGTTTACTCTTTCCTTCATTAATTCCTAGAATTATTGAATAGCATTATATAAAACTCAGAATTCCATGTTATAAAATATTTATGATATACATATCATAAAACAATAAAAATAAAAATACTGTGTGTTTCTTGTATTTCCAGAGCACAGCCCCTTTACGAACTGAGCTCATTTAATCAACACATGATAGTGCTGTATTTGCTTAATAGAAGAGGATCACAGTGTCACTCACTCAATGAATAGCGCTGTTAAAATGCACATACAAACTGGATTTAATAAAAATGAAAATTAAGAGTAAATAACCAACTGTACCATTCACATGGATTAAAACATTATTCTTTCAGTTGTACATGCTTCACATAATTGAATACTCACTGTTTACAGAGAAATTACAGCATCTGTATTTAGTTAGAACACATGTATCTAAGCATGTTGTAGCAGTCCTCAGAATGATAACATATAACAAATTATTGATCAATCTCACATGGTTGAACTTTTCTACTATGCATTTAAGACGTGAGGAAGCATGTTAGTTGTCATTGGTTAAATTTGCTTTGAAAGGCTAATAATTTCTTTTTAATATTAACATTATGTAATGTTAAATGGTAATGTACACTGGTGCAACAGCGGCACAAAAGCTGTGGAGTAACCAACTGTTCTGATTGAACTTGAGGCCCATCCCAGGAGATGGAACCCTTGCATGACACTGCTTGAATAGCTAAGAACCTGAAGGCCCTGAGCCTTGGGTTCAACCAAGAACTGTCATTCTGCTAAAGGAAGATATCTGATTCCTTAAGGCATCTTAAGATCTGTGTCTTTCTCTGCTCTCATCAGAGAAGCATATTCTGTAGTAAATGGAAAAAAACTATGTATAAAAGGATGAAGAAAAAATATAAGAGCCCATAAACATGGAAGACACCGTGGAAATAAACCCTAGACATTACAGGGCTGGTGCATATATCAACTCACAGAGTCAATGGCAGCATGCATATGGCCTGAACAGCTGCAAGCCAGATAGGGGCCCAGCACTGAAAGAAGTGGACAAAAGCCCCCATTCCTACAGAACCTATTTCTAACTGGCATTCACTGGCCAAGAAAAGTTCATCTCCTTGGAAGGGGTCGCACCAGATATACAAACCACAGTTAAAGGCAGACGCTTGCACACAGTAGTAGACGGCAAAAACCAAACATACTCAGGGATATTTGTGGAAATTTTTTGGCTTATAATGCTTTCTCTAGACATTTTAATATTTACAGGTCATTTGCATATTGTATATTATAGTTTCTTAATTTCTTGCTATGGGATGCCTGCCTGTGCAAATGTGTGTGTTTCTGTGTTTGTACATTTCTCTTGGGCTTTATCTTTGTCTCGTTTTTTTGTTTGTTGGCCTGTTAGTTTTCAAAAGAGAAAGAAAGGGTGTGGATTTGGGTAACTGAGGAGGTATAGAGTACCTGAGATGATCTTGGTAAGAAGAAACTGTGATCAGAAGATATTGTGTGGAAAAAAGATTTTTTTTCAGTATAAAACTACTTTAAATTTTAGAAAACCTAAAAAAATAATAAAAACAATTCTAAACAGACAAAACTAACATATAAGAAAATGACTTTACATTTTTGATAATAAATTGGTATCCTAATGTAAATATTTTAATGTTGTGAGCTTTATAAGCTTGTTTACTATTGTACCATACTTAACGTGTTAGCATATTATATCCATTTGTAAATATATTTTCTGTCTTCATTCTGTAAGTATTTTGCTATATTCAATTTGAAATATTTTTGGAAGATGCCAAGACCCAAAGACATGAACTAAACTGACTTCCACAGGACACAGAGCATCCACAAAACCGTCCTTGTATTCACATTGTGTCCCCCTTGAAGCTCTCCAGACCATAAGGACCACGGAGCTCTCAGCTCCTCCCGTTACATTGCCTTCCACACATGTTTGCATAGTTCTTGCCATAAGTGTGAATTAGTATGTGCTCTCCAGATTGCTAACTGCTCATTTCATGTGAATGAGAACACAGCGTCCTCACAGACACAGAAAGTAATCTTACACTGCATTCTGAAAGGAATGGCATGACCACCGTGTGGTGGTGACGTTTCAGCTCCATCAAATTCCCACAGGCCTAGAGCTGTAAACGGCCGGTCACTGGCTAAAATGCTAGGATGTAAACTGTGGCTCTGGTGCCTGACACTGGTGCTTTGCATTTTCTCATGTGGATTTTGTGAAGTTCTGTAATGTGGCTATCTTCTTTCCATTTTCATTTGTCTCCTACTTTTGTTCATAATTTTTTTCCTTGAAAGACATGTCACTTTGGCTTTATTGTTATTCCATCTGCAATGGAATCTAGATTAAGGTTAACACACACACACACACACACATCCTCATAGAATCTATCAAATAACTGCTGAAATGATACATAAATTTAAATGGCAACACCCTATCCACAGTTGAAGCACATTTATTCTGGGGAAAAATCTTTGGATATACAGAAAGAAATAACAAACTCATCAATAGATATGTTGTCATAGCCTTTATATACCCAGTTACCATTCTCATTAATCTCCAATTCATTTTTTCATTACTCAATTTTCTGTTTCATTAGAGTTATGCATATTTTAGCTCTTAAAAGTCCTGGTAATGTTAAGATGTGCTACACTGTATTTTGAACTCCCTGGAAGTAGAATTAATTGAAGATGGGCGCACACATCGCGCTATGTTCAGTGCTGAACCTTAGGATGAGAACATGTTTGCGAGCTGATTAGCGTTCTCATCTCTTGCATAGTCTACTTTTAAGGTTATCTATTTTAACCAAGAATTTTGATTATTAAATTGTAGCACCACTGGCATGTTTTTAGAGAAGGAAGCTATCTTAATTTTTAATTAATTGCTGGAAATTTATTCTCTAATACCATTTCATCATATTGAGGATGTGGGTCAGTCAATCACCGATAACCATTTTATCAAACGAAACTGTCTGATGGAGATTTCTGTGGGCACTTGCATATCTGTTCCTCTATTCATATAATTGGCTATCCATCACTTTAACACCATGTTATTTAGCACTGTCTATTTTCTCAAAGTTCATGCTTTGACCTAAGTCAAACCATGCCTGCATATTATTATAAGCATCTAAAATGAAATAAATGTTGACTCAATGTGATTAAGAGATTTTAAAAGATAAATGAGGATACTATCATTATTTAATACATGTGTGGTGATCTATACAGAAATTTTAACATAATATTCTGAGTCCCACAGGAAATTTACATTCATCTACTGATCATTGATTTTGTGTCACCTTCTACTGTATATAATATATTGCCCTGAGGAATTACATTTCTTGTTTTGCCAACTCTTTACTATTGGAAAGTTCTGGGCTTGGTTTCCATTGCCTCTGAAGAATTCCTAGGAGAAATATCTTTCTGTCTCGCTTAAATAATAAAAAACTTGCTTTACTAGTGTTTGGAAAACCACTAATGATGAACACCACACTCATTCTTGTAAGGATGTTTGTTTCTGTATTCATGCTAATCTCTTGAAATTCTGAGATTAATGAAATAGTATTTTAGTAGGAATCCTACTCATCTGCATTTTTTTATTCTTTTGGAAGACAAGATGACACCAATGTGCAAAAAGAGCCATGTTTTGTTTTTATGTAACTTCTCCTTAGCATCTTGCACATATGACCTGTACTAACTAGCCATGTCAAGATGAAGAATATCTTTTGTATTGAAAAAATATTTTTAACTTATATTTAAAAGTGAATTTCTTAAGCCAAGAGGAATCTATCTACGGCAGTATTAAAAAAAAAGATTCTTAAGGAATACTTGTTCAGGGTAGTTCCCATATTATATTAATACTAGTAAAGTATTTCTAAATTACTGACAAATTATCTATTGTCCTTATCAGTTTACTTCATTTAAAGAAGTCTTTGCAAACAATACTAATGTTTTTACTTTAGAGTAAAGAGAAGTATACTTTGGATTATTGACTTTGAACCAGTCTACATGATAAATGAAATAATATGCATTGTGAGGTGTGAAAAGCAAGTTACCAGCACCCTAATATTTTGTTTCACATTCACAGCACAGACCAGCATATGCTAAAGTTTTACTGAGTCATTGTATATCTGTGTTCTATTAGCCAGGGACTGTTTGTTTGTTTGTTTTGACTTCATTTTGCTTACTTGGTGGTGCAGGAGAATTGTCTGTATTCTGTCAATCATGATTTAAATAAACGCTGATTGGCCATTAGCCAGATAGGAAGTATAGGTGGGAAAACCAGACAAGAAGTAGAGGTGAGGCAAAGAGAACAGGAGTATTCTGGGAAGAAGGAAGCTCTTTCCCAGTTCTGCCCTGACCACCAAAGATAAGATAAGAATAATGGGTTGGTATAAGTTAAAAGAGTTAATAAGAAGCCTGAGCTAATGGGCAAATCAGTTATCATTAATATAGACCTCTCTGTGTGATTTCTTTGGAACCTAATGACTGTGGGACCTGGTGGGAGGACAGAAAACAACCAGGTCCCTCATGTTACAGAATGGCGCCCACGTGGATAACTGCATCCACAGAAATCCTGAGAAAGCTTGGGAAAGAATAGAATAAAGCATGTTTTCTTGGTAGCAGCAATTTCTCAGGTCTGCTCTGCTTGCTAGAGGCAAGCAAATGCTCTTATCTAAGAGAGGCTTCCTGACTTAGCTTTAGCTGTAAAACCTTTCAGCTCTTTTAAGAGGTCCTGCCATGAACACTTAAAAGGTGTTGATGAAAAGCTGACCACATGCTATTCAGTTTTCAGCCGTAGCAGGGAAAAAGCTACTCTGTTTTAAAATGCCGGCTTTCTGAGCCATCCTGCCAGGGCAAACTCTGACTCTTTCAGGCAGATGGTCTGACTACGGAGCATTTGAATGTGGTTTGTGAGAAGAATGCTGCAACTTGCTTGCTGGCAGGGACCTTGAAATGCCATAGAGTTGTGGCAATAAACATGGCTCCGGCCGGTACCTCAGCCATGAGGCTGAAATCTCAGAAAGCTAAGAAATGGGCTGGGTCCAGTTGTCAAAGACACAGCTTTAATCCTACCCATATTGCTTAGTAAATTAAAGACTCATGTGGTCAGAAAAAGAGAGATATACAGTAAAGAGAGATTCAAAGATGAAGAAAACCTCTAAATGGTTTACAATGTGTTAAAAATATATGCAGGCTAAAGGTTAAAGTCGTTAAAATAAAAAAGAAAGAGAGTAGTTGGGTGTGGTGGTACACACCTTTAATCCCAACACTTGGTAGGCAGAGGTAGATGGACCTCTGTGAGTTCAAAGTGTGGTGGCACACACCTTTAATCCCAATGCCTGGGAGGCAGAGACAGACAGATCTTTATGAGTTCAAGGTGTGGTAGCACACACCTTTAATCACAGCACTGGGGAGGCAGAGACAGGCAGATCTCTGTGAGTTCAAGGATAGCCTGGATTATAGAGTTATTCTAGGACAAAGATACACAGAGAACCTGTCTCAAAAAGCCAAAAGTTAAAAGTAAAAATAAAAGAAATAGAGGTTAAAATAAAGCCACATAAATATGGAAAACACACAGAGAATCTTGATACTGTATGTTATTATGCTCTCTTTGAATTGTTTGAATGCTGAAGAAGGAACAACAGCTGCTAAAAGATATTTGCTGAATTAATCCAAGATAGGTATTTTGAAAATACCTTGACTTCAAAATTGAAGTCAAAAGATATGTTATTTTGGAGAAGAGATTTTGCTTTTGTTTCCACAGGAAATGAGAGGCTGTGGATTCATTCTGAGTTAAGAAAAATCAGGTTTGATCAAGGAAGACCACCTGAGAAATCTCCGGTAGGAACAGATCGCCCAGATGTTAGAGTTCTACATCCAGAAGAAGTTCAAGACTGCTGCCTGAGATGATCAAGACTCACAGGATACTCCAGTCAGGACTTGATCATATTCTAAATTTTCTTTAGGTCCCCATAAGATTATCAGCACCCCCAACCAGCCGGAAGTAGCCTGGAATACTCCGCCCACATTCCCAAAAAATGGACTATTGCTATTTTCCTTTGTTTATAAAAAAAGAGGGGGAAGTGGTGTGGGAGAACAATTCTATATCTTTCAATTATGTTTTAAATAAACGCTGATTGGTTGGTAGCCAGGCAAGAAGTATAGGTGGGAAAACCAGACAGGAAGTAGAGGTGGCACAATAAGGAGAATTCTGGGAAGCAGGAAGCTCCCCTGCACTCCTTCCCAGACCACTGAAGAAGCAGGATGTGACCTGCCCTACTGAAAAAGGTACTGAGCCATGTGGCTAACATAGATAAGAATAATGGGTTAATATAACTTATAAGAACTAATACTTAGCCTGAGCTAATGGGCTAATCAGTTTATAATCTTCTGGAGACCTCTGTGTGATTTTCTTTGGGACCAAATGGCTGGGGGACCTGGTGGGAGGACAGAAACCAACCAGGCCTTCATGTTACAACTTTGGATTTTTTTTTTTGAGATATGACTTCTCTCTGGAATCTAGGACAGTCTGGAACTATGTAACCTACTATAGTTTCAAACCTGTGGTGATCCTCCTGCTTGGTATCATGACTACTACAGTCAATAAAGTCACATAATATTTTTGTCTTTATCTGT
Source organism: Ondatra zibethicus (assembly GCA_004026605.1). Classification (NCBI taxonomy): domain Eukaryota; kingdom Metazoa; phylum Chordata; class Mammalia; order Rodentia; family Cricetidae; genus Ondatra; species Ondatra zibethicus. The sequence continues at coordinate 71,825 of PVIU01004174.1, forward strand.
ATCATCAAATACTAATATAGTTTTTTGATTTTATGGATGAACATCATATTTCTGTCATCATTAGTTCAATGTGACAGATAGCATATTATATTCTATTACATCTAAACCTTTAAGAATAACAAGTGATATATAAAGATTTATTATCTTTCAATTGAATATAAAATTCACACCCTGTTTATAGATTTGAAGTTTTCTCTAATATACACGAACATGCATCATATGTCCAACAAAATATCTTTCTCTAATAAAATTATTTACATACAATATTTTGAAGTTACATTTTTCTGTTTGTTACTGGCAATGATATTTAATCATTCTAATTATTTGTAGAGGAAATTTTGGATAGCACAGGCAGCAGACAGCTATGAAGACTTTTACAAAATTTATCAAGGACTATTAAGACAGAATCAGAACAAATAATAAAATAGAAAGAGAGGCTTTAAAGTAAGGGTAAAAATATGTGGCATAGGAAAATCTGAACGTCTTAGTGTCTGAACTTCACATCTATTGCTTATCATGGATTTCTGTCAAAAGTTTGTTCTCATTAATTACACATCTACCTTGGAGTCACAAACCAGGCCGTCTATTGATCAGATATTATCAGTTACTTAAGCTCAGATAACTGAATTTTTTAGTAAATGCAAAATACAGAAAAGTAATCTCTCATTTTCCAAAAACATCCTAAAGCTTGTCAGTGCAAAGATTTCAAAATAAAAGCCACTAAGCCCAAGTATTTATCAGTATATATTTTGTCTCAGATCTGTTTTGAAAAAAAATATGCCATTTTGAGAATTAGAATTTTTATTTATATATCTATTAATATGTATATAAAGCATAAATATAATAGTCAAATATATGAGAAAAAGTGTAGATGTTCAAAAGTTTTATATTACATTTATAAGAACACAACAGATATTCTCAGCTATATAATAGTCTACAAAATGTTACTGGTTTTAAAACTAAACACAGACTTTTGAAAGAGTGGCCTTTTATTTCATCAGTTCTGTCCAATTGTTTTCTAAGTATCTGTGCATATTGGAAAACTTTTATACAAAACCATTTGAACAAAAGGAAAAGCAAATGGCAGACAGAACAAAAGCAGACGATGAGGGAGCTCATCCCTGAGAGACCAATTATCCATCTCTCAGAAGCCTCTAGTTGCATGTCTTTTGATATTGCCATTGTTTTACACACACACACACACACACACACACACACACACACACACACACACACACACACGCATGCACCAAAATAATAATCAAGGAGAAAGAGGCTATCAATTTGAATATGGGGGGCAAAGAAGATTCAGGGAGAATATCTGGGAAGGATTGGAAGGAGGAACAAGATAGGGGAAAGTGTCTTAATTCTATTTTAATTAATTATACTAGGCATAATAGAATTAATCAATTAATTATGAAAAAGTGGAAATGACACCAATTATATTGAAACCAAACAAAGCTTATTAAATTAAGAGGGGTAGGGATGTCAATCATCAGCCAGTGAATGGTACTGATGAAACCACACTTCTTCAGGGAAAAATAGCCCTGCTAAGCACGGTATAAAATAATTGCATAATTAGATAGTTCTTTGATTAAATAAATATAACTTCCTGAAAATATAAAAATTTTTTTTGAAAATTTACATTTTTCATGGGTTTGGTAAATATTGTAAGTGTAATCTTTATAATAAAGATATAAATTAATTTATGGTTGATGACAGATTTTTTTTAAAAGGAGAGACAGAGACAGAGAAGGAGACACACAGATAGAGACAGAGATGGAGAGACAGCAACATCCCTTATGACTGGAAGTAGCAGCACTTAACCAAGCTTTACCTGTGACCTAACCCGGAGCTGTGGTGCTGGGCAGTTACGTACCATTGTGGTGAGAGAATACAGGGTGGAGAGGTGAAAGAGAGAGGTGGAATGGTTTGTGGGCTGGGGAGGGAGGTGGATATGGAGAGATAAGGGAAGTAAGAAACAGGCTAATCAGAAGGCCACCTGGCCACCCTAATCCAGGGAAGTGTCCAGATCTGGGCTATGACCAAGGCCCAGGTCTTAATCCAGTACCTGGAGCAACTGAGGGGACCTGTGTTGACTGATGTCTGTGGCTCCTGTCATCACTGAGGCTATCCAGACACCTGTGGTCTGGGCTACCACCTGGGGCCATGCGGGTATCCTAGGGCCATGCAGCCAGAGTGGGTATGACAATCTGACTGGCCTGTACAACCACCTAGGGCCATGGCTACAACTTGGCTGCTGCTGAGGACTATGTCTGGATCCGTATTTCTAAAGAGGACAGGGATGGTTTTGATGTCCCTGACCTATGTTGTTGCCATGGCCACCTGGATTCTTTGGGGTCTGGGTGTCTGAGGCCTGTGCTGCTGCTGGTGCCAGACCGATTTGAGTGACCAGGGCTGTCAACTGGGGCTATGGTATCCTCTGTACCAGGACTTTGGCTGTGGACCCTGCCACATTCAGAGTCTGTGTTGATGTCTGGGAATCCTGAGACTATTAAAGACCATGTTAATGCTGGGGGCCTAGGCTGCCATGTGGAACCATGGCCTTTGTAAGCAGGTAGTCATTGGAACCAAGTTGTGCTGAGTTGTTCCCACCTTTTACTGGCCCTGGAATGGTGGGTCCTGCCCCTGAGGGGCGAGTTTGCCCCAAACTCAGGAAAGATGGCCCCAGCACTCACCACAGGCACATACCTCTCCTAGGAAGCACACTACAGCTGACCCTGTGGCTGAGGACACAGGTGAGTCAACCTTGAGGGAACAAGAGCAGAAGAACTGACCATAACCCATCATCTGCCATGTGATGGCACGGTTGAGGGAAGAATGTTCTTCCCACCTTACCCATTACCACCTGCAGTAGATGACAGAGCTAGCCCCGACCCTTACTGTCTGCAGCACATGAGAGAGCAGCCTCCGTTTGCCAGCTGGGCAGCACACGAGAGCTGACCCTGTTGTCAGGTTCACAGGCGAGCCAGCCTTGAGGGTGTGAGAACTAAAAAGCTAATGCCCCCTCTCTTGTATGCTCCCTCTAGCAATCAGGAGAGAGGGCCCTTGTCTGCATCTTGTCTGGGCCAAACCCCAGAGCTGACCCTGGTGATAGGCTTGGGGTAGACCCCGATCTGAGGGCTGGAGAAAAGGAGAGCTGGCCCTGCTCCTTGCTGTAGGCTGCATTCGGTGAACTAGCTGAGGCAGTGCCGCAGAGATTATCCAGGTTGTGACAAGGAAGGAAATCTAGTAAGCAGACCAACCCAGCTACCACCCAGACCCAGAGTCAGGGCTATGAGTAGGGTTACCCCAACATCCACGCCGTCTAGGAACTGCTGGAACACGTGAAGGGGGCAAACCTACAGATCCAAAACAGCAGGATCTCCAGGACACTTGAGAAGGACAGGCTATCCAAGAGGAACCCCAGCGACAGCCTGTTATCGGTGGTCTAGCAGAACCCAGAAGCCATGAGCCAGACTAATGACTCCTGGAAATGAACACTTGCAAGAAGAGATATAAAGATAAACAGACTCAAGGATAAACTGTATGCCTTAATAGTCCACACTACAGTTTCCGAAAGATTCTTATTTTTGGCGAGTGTGGAGGATTTTTTCTTTTGTTGTTGTTGAATTGTTTTGTTTGGCTTTTCTTTTAAATTTGGTTTTGTTTCTGGGGAGGGAGACTGCAAGGGCAGAGAGCAGGTCCCAGGGCACAGGGAGCTAAGCGGGATCAGAATGCATGGAGTGAAGTCCACGAAGAATCAATACAAGGGAAAATAAAGTACAACCTTTACATTTCAGCTGATAATAAAGGAAAAAGTCAATTAGGCCAATATGAGGAATTTATGTACCAATGGCATTGTGTTTTATATTGTCTATCTTTTAATTAATCTTTGGATTAATTCAATGAATCTGTACTTCAACTTGAATTTTACCTTGCTGTTAAAGAACACAAGATTAACATTTTAATATTTACTTTTATCTGGAAGTTCTTTAAGAGAAAACATAATTACATGATATTAACACTTCTGCTCAAAGCTTGTTCAAACTATTATATTTTTGTTAACAACTTTGAGTAGACACAGGATAAACATTTTGATGCTTTTCCTGTTGGGAAAATAAATAATTAATAATATAAATTTCAATATACTAATACACTCTACTTTGAACTGTTAAAGAAAATTTAGAATTAAATGTACATATATCAATGTTATTATAAAAACATGTTTTTATTCTTCACGTGTAATTTATTGTGTTACTGTGTTCAAATCACAAAGCAGACAAAGAATAGGCCTAGGGAATTCTTGTCTGTGGTTCCTGAACCTGAGACCTGAAGCAAAAATAATCCAAGTTAAAAGCAGTTTCGACTGCTGAAGAAGTTCCTGTCTCAAAATAAATATAAGTAAATAAGCAAAACTATGTCTCTAGTAGTTCATTTAAATTATTAAAATACTAAACACCTAAAAATTATACTATCCCTTATCTTGATATTACAAAACCATATCAGTAAAGGGTTATAAGACAATCCGTACTATACCCCTAAGATCACATCTTCCAACATAGCAAAAATTATGATTACATTTAACATGGTTCTATTTCAGATAGTTATTAAATATAAAGCATAGCTGATTATCTTTTAAAATAGAATCTTAAAATGTCTTTTTCTAATTTTAATCTTGAATTACTTTACAAAAGAATAAATTTTCAAAGAAAAGTGAGCAATTCTGTGAATAGCAGTGAGACATTGTTTTCAGTGCAATACCTTTGTGTTTTCAATCGAGTTTGTATCTAGTTTTGTTTTTCTCAAAATGTGTGACACATGGGATCACTTGCCTCTTGTGTACCAGTTTTTCCTGTGTAGCTTGTGAGAAACTCTTTCCTCTTCTACATTTCTATATACTTACTTACAGTCTGGTGGAATCACCCCTAACTCTAACCAACTAAATGAGGATGTGGGCTGACAGCTACAGTTTATGGCTGTCCAATGGTTTATGAATGAATGCATGACATAGAAAAGTTGGAAAATTATAATATTCAAGAACCACCTATCTCTTCAATATATGCATGAATATACTTGTACTAAATAATGTTGATGATCTAAGTTGGAAAGGGTAAAGATGTTTCGCTGCACAATTGTGCAGTTTGACGTGTATAAAATAATTCAATTTTTATAAAATAGTTCAATTAAATTAAACATTTAAAATAGGTTTAAAAATTCCATGTAAGTATTATATTGATTAATATGAAAATTCGTGAGGTATATAGCATTAAATTCTTAGGGGACTCATAACATTTGTTGTAGTGCACCTCCCGAGTATATTTGAAGCTTATACTCATAGTCAGAAGCAAGAAAGAAAATATTTTCTTTTATAATTCTTTCCATTCATAATTTGGATAAAATCAAGCCAGGCATAGCTTGACAACAATTATAGTTTAATATTATAGTATGGCTCTAAGTAAGATAAGACAATATGAAAGTAAACTTGATTTAATAGCCTAATTAATGGTTTTCTTAAACAGAGACAAGAAAAATTAATTATGATGAATAAAATTATATTTGTTTATAAGGTACCATGAGGTTTGCCAAGCAAATATTTAAATTCAATCATTGCTCAGAGTGTGCTAACCAGCAGTGGGAGACATAGCTGAATACATATACATTTGTAACTGTGGTGTACTGCAGATCCGTTTTTCTGAGTTGGAAGACTAATCGTTTCCATTTGATGTTTGTTGCTTGATGTACAACTTTTAAAATGTTTCATTTCCATTATGGCCACCTCCATTGCAGCTTTGCCTGGGCACTCCAGACATTGGGTGGGTCATGTATTTAACATTAAAGTGGTTTATAAATTTATGGAAATGTTTTCTCCACTTCAATGTTTAAAATATTATTCTGCTACTATAGTTAAATTAACTGAACAATAAATATTCTTGGTCTGTTTAATTCTGCATACATTTCTAAGAAATTTTCCATTTATAATAAAATAGAGTAGTGCGTTTTATACCAAAATACAATCAAGCATTTTCAGTGTGAAAGTGACCTTAAAAATCCTGTCTCTGTGGGTGGACAATATGAAACTCTTAAAAATATATGTTATATTTTAGTTATTTATTTCATTTGTGACATTATAATTATGTCATTTATCTCTTGCCTTTCCTTCATCCAATTCCTCTTATATATTTTCTGTTGCACCCTTTGAAGGTTATGGCCTTATTAATTGTGAATATATATGTGTGTATATATATATTTCTTATTAATTATTTGAGAATTTCATTTAGTTATATAGTACATTTGTTTGGATTCATCCCCCACTCCTTTCAACTACTTGTGCCTAAACCATCACTCACCTCTTATACCTCATCTGACCATTAGGTCTTCTGTCTTTGTTTCAAAGACTTATAAACTTCAGTTTGTGACTGCTCCTATATCTATGAGAGTGGAGAATTTTAAACAAGTTGTCCAATGCCTTTTTGTAAGTAACAGAGAAGTGACAATCAGTGAATTCCTTTACTTATTTTTGCTAGTAAAATCAGAATGACAAATTGAACAACAAAAATAACATGTACAGTTTTCATGGTTAAAAATTCAACTATGACCTTTCTAAAAGTAACAATTCTAGTCATTGATGTGTACCTCATTGTCTGTAAAGCACTTGAATATATCTTACAGCCTTTCAGTCTCTCCCATCCTGTCAACTCTCTTCATCCGTTCCACCATCTTTGTTTTATGTCACATTTAATTCAACCAGGGTCATCTCTGTGAACACTAGATTTGAAGTATTCACTTCAGCTGGGTTGGGTCACCAGTAGATAAAAAAACTGATGGCAATACCTTCCTCTCCTTTAATTATATAAATAAGACCCAGATATCCCACTCTTGGATATATATCCAAGGAATTCTACATCCTACCAGAGACATGTGTTCAACCATGTTCTTTACTACTCTTTTCACACTGGCTAGAGGATAGGATCAGACTACATGTCCATTAACTAATGAATGCATAATGAAAACTGGTATAATTACACTATGCAATTTTATTTGTCTATAAATATACATGAAATTTCATAACTTGTAGGGAAATGAATGGGTCTTATAAGAATAACAATGAATAAGTAAATCCTGTTGGGGACTGTGGACCCCCAGACCTTGAATTTTCTGTGACTCCTGCCTGTCAGAGTAAACATCTTATTTTCCTATGCTTGCAGCTGCTCTGAGCAAACAACTTGTTTTCCTGTGTTTAGCATGAGACCCTCAGGAGTTCCTAATGCCAGGAAGTGATTTCTGGTGGGCTTGCAGCTGAGAGTTAGGGCATGGAAGGAGACCCTATATAAGCTGCCCTGGAACACAATAAAGGGGCATTCTGAGCATTCTTGGCATTATCTATGTGTTGTGGGACTATGGTCTGTACCCTGTCAATTGTATTTTAATAAAATGTTGATTGCCCAGTAGCCAGGCAGGGAGTACAGGTGGAGCCACAAGAACAAAAGAATTCTGGGAAGAGGAAAGATTCAGTCTGAAGTTGTGACCCAGCTGCAGAGGAAATAAGACATGACTGCCTCACTGAAAAAGGTACCAAGCCACGTGGCTAACATGGACAAGAATAATAGGTTAATGTAAGATGTAAGAATTAATTAATAAGAAGCCAGAGCTACTAGGCCAATCAGTTTATAATTAATGTAGTAGACCTCTGTGTATTTCTTTAGGACTGAACAACTGCAGGACCGAGCATAACAGTAACCCGTGTCTGTCTGTGTCTGTTTGTGTGTTTCAATCTCCACCCCCTTGCCTGACTCACTAACTGTACCATAGCACATAGAGCAAGCATTGGGATACAAGCCCAAGCAAAAATTGCCAGAGGTGATCTATCATGTGTAGATCTTAGCTTCTAGTCTCTATCTGTGTCTGCTTAATTTGGAGTACCTGCAGTACTCATAAAACTAGAAAGTGGCCCTTGTGTGTGGGATGCTTCAAAGATGGGAAAGTAGAAACAAACGTAATATGTATATGAGGGTGTGAAGGATATGGAAGTTGAGAAGATGGTGTGGTGTCAAATGAAGATAATATGTGTGAAAAAGATGTATGTGCATACCTACTATCTTATAAAATTAAAATCTAGCTATATTAATAAGTGTGAGGGAGCATAATCAGAGTTGAAAAAGGAGAGGGAGCGGAAATGATGAAACAACCTCCTGTTCAATAGAATCCCAGAACTTACTTCTCATCTTTAAATATAATTTGGCTCCTGTTGTTAGTTTCTCTTCATCTTCTCCCCTTTCATTTTCCCCAGATTATGTAATCACCATTTTGTTTTCTGCTTCTGTGATGTCAACTTTATTCTCTAGAACAAAGGGAGATCATAGAGTACCAGGATTCCTATGTCAGGCTTACATCACTTATTAATGTGATGTTCTCATTCATGTTCATTTTTTCTGCATGGAACTTAGCAGTCATTATGTCCTATAAGGATATAGAGAAATATAGTCAAAGTTCTTTACATTGAGGAGCTACTGTACATCTGTAGAAATAAACTCTTCAATCATTAATAAAGATTCTCAAATATCACTTGCAAACTAAAATTAGTGACCACATATTACTCCTCAATCTATAATTGGTAGACACCAGTTGATATCAACTTTAATTATTTGTACCTATATGTATTCCAATGTACTTTTGTGCACATGAGTGCAGTACTCTCAAGATGAAAATGTCAGACCATTTATAACTGGAGTTTCAAGTGGCTGTGTACTACTAGGCTTCTACAAGAGTAATAATGACTCTTAACTTCAAAATCATCTCTTCAGTCCCAGATAGTAATTAATTTGGAAGAGAGTAAGTACAATGCTTTATATATTTCTTGAAGATACGTTATCAACCAGGCAGTAGTTGCACATACCTTAAATCCTGGCACTCAGGAGTCAGAGGCCAGCAGATAGCCATGAGTTAGAGCCTGGTCTACAAAGCGAGTTCCAAGACAGACTCCAAAGTTACACAGAGAAACTCTGTCTTGAAAAACAAAAACAAAAACAAAAAGATACATTATCATTTTCATTAGTGGTTTAAATAAATATTTTATGATGTTTAATTTAGCTTGTGTGTGTATTCAAGACAGTCAGAGGACAACTTCTGAGAACTGATTTTCTCTGTCCACCATTAGATGTGTTGACCAGTGACTTTTCTGCTGAGCCACCATGCCAGTTCTTACATATCATCAGTTTGAAGAAGAAATTTATGTAGCAGATTATGGATAACGTTTGTTTGTCCATATGAATCAGAAATTATACTACTGAAGGGGGTGCATCTTTGACAGTTAATGATATTTGTTTTTAAAAAATCTTCTTTTTCACCTCCCTGGTATACTAAACAGAGTAGAGTGACTTTGAATTGCATTATCTTTCTTAATTTCTCACTACAAGAACAGTTTAACCAACACATGAACATAATATTCAGATCAAGATAAAAATATTTACATGCTAAGATTATCATCACTCAGCACTTTCATAAAATATACAAAATTGTGATGTAGACCTAAGGCCCTGGGTTGAGTTCTCACTGTTATATAACAAGCAGATAGGTAGGTAGGTAGGTAGATAGATAGATAGATAGATAGATAGATAGATAGATAGATAGATAGATAGACAGACAGATAGGTGATAGATAGATGATAGGCAGAAAGATGATAGACAGACAGATAGATGATAGACAGACAGATAATAGATGATAGATAGGTAGATAGATAGATAGATAGATAGATAGATAGATAGATAGATAGATAGATAGATAGATGATAGACAGGCAGACAGAGAGAAATATGATAGATAGATGATAGATAGATAGATAGATAGATAGATAGATAGATAGATAGATAGATAGATAGGATAGACAGATGGTAGGATATGGGCAGAGAGGAACAAAATAACAATACCTTAATGATTTCTCTTAAACTCTGAAATCAGAGTGTGCTGTAAGAATATATGTCTATGCAGATAGAACTCCTCCCAAAGATGTCATATGGATTTGCGTCAGGGGTATTTATCTAGTGACTACCACCTGTGCTCACTGTGCAACTCTATTTAGAGTTCATGACTAACTGATGGCTTGCTGCTCATCCCAGTGTTCCCCTTCCTTTTATTTACTTTTTTGGGGGGTTGAATAACTGAGACCTAATGTTTTCCAATATTTAAAATAGATTCTTGATAAAAGCTTTACTTATAATTTCAAACTACTTTCAAATATCCATAAAACTCTTTGCTTTGATGATCAGAAGTCATTCATATTTTTCTAAAAAAATGTACACATGACAAATGTGTATGGATACATGAGACATGAAAAATTCTTATGATCTCCTGAAGAACAATTGAAGTGAAAGAGGAGTGATAAGATGAACAAAGGAATCAAGACCTGCATAGGACGGAACTAGGGCCCCTGAATACAGGTGACACTGGTGTGACGTGGGCAATATGTTGGGTCGTTGGCAGTGGGAGCAATGTGGACTGGCTTTGTGGAGGATATTATCCATGGAGAGATGGAGAGATACCTTGCTCAGCCTCGTTTCAGGGTGGGTGAAGCAAGGAGGGGCTTGGGGTCCAGCCTCAAAGAAGTGATGGAATAGACTTAGTTACTTCCCAGGGGAGGCTTTATCTTCTCTGAGGAGTTGATGGGAAATAGGGTTGGGAGTGGGGGGAGGGAGAACTGGAATTGGTATGTAAAAAAATAATAAATAAATAAATTATAAAAAGTACTTAAAATACCATGAATTTCATGAGACTCAAGTACTGGTTCCTCTATTATGTCTATGTAATCTTGATTTTAAAAAATTATAATCCTTGGATGAAATCAGGGAGAGCCACATACATCCAGAATTTTCTGGAGCTTCTAGTGCTGCACACTGCCCAGCAAAGACTAAATATTCTAAAAGAGAATTCGATCATAGATAATCTGTAAAAGAATTTTTCAACTGAATCTACCACTTTCAGTTAAACAAAAAAAAATAAGCACTTCTAAATAGATTTAAAAATCAAACATGCTACATATGTGCCTAGACTTAGTCCTCCCTGTAAAGGGAGTATCTGAACTCCAACAAATTATCAACTGAAAAGATCTTCAAAGCCTCAACACTGTTTGCAAATTAATAAAAGATGATACTAAGGGACTATGAGCTGAAAACAAGATATAACACTTTGCTATGGATACATGTAAATTTCTGTAAAACTCTGAATGGTAAGGGAGTCAGTGGCACCAGTCAGTTACCACAAGTGCTTCAGTAGCGTAAATGTGGAAAATAGTGACTTTCCAAACCTTTGCTTCTCTCAAGTGTACAGCGTTAATCACAGCAAAACCATCTTCCAGTGTTCTTGTGGATAAATGCCCAAATAATTCATGCTATTAATTAATTGTCTGCCTTTGTATGAAATCAGAGCCTCTTCTGAAGCTAATGTCTTCTCTTTGGAGGGAAAAAACAATGAAATGCTCTCGAGAACCTGTCAGACGATAACTTGGGAGTGGAAAGCTGAATAACTGTTTCTATCAACTAGAGCCTTCACACTGCTTTTTCATAGATCATGTATGAGGAAGAGTCATGTTTTTATTTCCTAGGGCCACTGTGACAGCTTGACAGAACATTGGAGTTTTAAAACAACAGCAATTCGTCTGTCTCAGCGACTTTTCTCCTAGGCCCCGTTTTCTGCTGTTCGCACCCAGGAATCCTGCACTCCTGCTGCGAGAAGCGTCAGCAAAACCTTCCCTTTTCTTTTTTCATTTGCTATTTGTCTATGGATCCCTGTTTCTTCTTGCCTGTGACATAATAGGAAACATACCATTTGAATTCTTTTCTTGCCGAATCTCATCAGGAGACCTGTCACAGACAGGGAAATGTTTATTTAGATCAGCTTTTGAGAGCCATAGGCAGTCTTGTGTGTTGTTTCAAGGTTGACACCGGCAAAAAACAGTGGCTTGTAGCTGTGGAAGCATGTGTGCAGTAGCAAAGTAACCACATGTCAAAAGGAACAGAGAAAGCAAGAGAGATCCCCTTCCAGGACAAGTTCCAGTCATCTGAGGACTACCTCTCAAAGTTCCATTACATTACCTTCCAGTGCTGCCTGGTGAAAAAAGCCTTCTGCGTGCAGGCATTGGCTGATATCCCATAGACAGGCTCCAGCCCGAGTCTCTAATCAGTATGCTGAAGACAAACAGGTGAAGAATGATGGTATGGCAGGTCGACTATGGAAAATAAAGCATGAAAATTGAGTCTAAAAGGTATGCATTTGAACGAGTTAAGAGCATCTTTAATGCTCAGAGTTGGTCTTTGTTGCTATTTCTGTAAATAACATGAATGGATTGCTATATTAAAGAAAGAATTAGAAATAAGAATTTATTCTGAAATATTTTCCACCATGATGAAAATACAACATTAAAATGTTCTTCAAACGGTATAGAGTATGATAAATATGGAAAAGGGGAGAACAAATGTTAATTCGGAGAGAAATAGCATTTCTTGTAATAGAATTTGCATTTCACACAAGCAGCCTGTTTTCAAACATAAAATGAGCCACCTGGCAGTAGAGTTTCATCATCATCCGTTCCTATTCTGTGCATGGAGATTGTGCTCATTCTCGTCATTGGCATAGAGCCTACCCAAATGGAAACGAAATTCTAATTGAACTAATAAACGCAAGCGTGCCTTTATATGAAACACAGTGAAGTATTTACTCAGGCATCTTGATACAATTCTTTCAGATAACATTTCTAAAAGAACTGTCAAATTCTCCTATAGTTCTGACTCTGAGTCACAAGTGCAGGCCCAATAGAAGTGAAATAAGAAAACCAACCCGCGAAAGCTAAGAATCCCTAGTGTGATACATGATTAGAGAATTTTTTTCTGAAAAAAAGGAAAACCATATTTACAGATGAAAGTGATAATACTTTTAAAAAGCAACTCACAGATGACATCTTTCCAAGCTTGATGATTAATCCTGAATGCTTTCCTCCAAGATGAACTGAAAGCAAGGAAATCACATCCACACTTCTACTCAGCATCACAGTTGACATGCTAACTATGGTTATTGAGTGGGAAAAAAAATTAAAAGGACACAGAGATTAATAAATAAGTTAATTATCTCTCTTTAGATTACCGCATTGTCTATGCATGCATGCCTTACCAAGTCTGCCTTCAAGTTAACTAATTGCATCAGATGCCCCTCCTATCACTCCCTCTCGCAGGTCTCAAAAAATTGTATATTTCATATTTACCTAAAATTAAACACTATATATATGTGTATATGTATATATATGTATATATATATATATATATATATATATACAAGCTTTTAAAAAAGTTAAGTTGCTTGGACTGACAATGTTCCCTACAAGAATCATAAACTAAGAAAGATACCAGGTTAGAGAACCCCCATCTCAAAGGGCTGATCTGTGTAGTCCAAGTGACTCCCACAACACAATAGACTGCCCATGTAACCCCTGGGTGCCTCTCGGGTTGAAGTGGGTGGACCCTTATTATTGAAGATATTACACATTTAAGACAAATGACTCAGAGGATTCTCACTAAATGCCTCTTTCTTAAGGTCTAGCTTCCTTGGTTCCATAAAATACTATGAAAGCTACCAAAGGAGGGAAACAATCAAAGAGTTCTACCCCAACCACAGCAGCTGCAAACCACAGAAATTAGCAGTTTGATGAGGTGCACATAAAGATAAGTGCAATTGCTATCCTCATCGAAGAAGTATCTAATTACAGTAAATGGTGACCATCGAAGATATTCCCAATGAGTACATATACATCATAGCATCTGCATCTGTGACTCAAGGAACGACAGGTAAGAAGGACAGAGAGATTTTAAGAGCTAAAATACCAGGAAATCTTTTGGGAAACATTTACTCCTAGAAATGACTGCATACATAAGAAAATAATAGCACAATCAATGGGCATCTTAATAGGGAAGGGACAAGTTTTGTGAGGAACAAAAATGGACTCAGTTGTGAGTATTTATATATTTGTGTATGCAACTATAATAATCAAGGAAAGGGGCTGTTGAGGGGGTATATACATTGGAGGGAGGGAATTGGTAGGTGCTGAAGGAAGTACAAGAAAGAGAAAATTGATGTAATTCTATTTTAATTCAAAATTAGGAAAATGAAAAGGCACTGGGGGTCAACAGAAAGGAAAGAAATACTTGTGAAACAAATATTTATTAAGAATCTAGCAACTAGCATATATAGAAAATTTAAGATTCAATAATAAAAATATAAATATATAAACATTTAGAGAATATTTGACTTAATGCACAAATTTTCAGCAAAATTAACCAAATGAATAATATCTTCAATCATCAATCTAGAAAACTATAAGCCACAATAACTATACACAATACTATGTGTATACAATATGTAGATATGCCAGATGGTTGTAGGAATGGCTATAATTATTATCAGAAAATTATATTCGATAGCATTTGACATAAATTAAGATGACAGATATTGAGTGATATATAAAAGAAATACAAATCAGACCTTGCTCTAAATACTTTTGAGCAATTCCTCAAGTGATTAAATATAGTTGTGATAGAATCCAGAATCTCTACTCAAAGTCTACTCAAAAGAAATAAAACTCGAGTAGAATAAAAATGTAATTCCATGCCTGTCAATGTCTTTTAATAGTAACAAAAGGTCAAAATATGAGAATAATCTAATATCTACCAACAATAAATAAATAAATATATTTAACACATTTTAATATTATTTAGACTGGCGTCTCTAAACCGGTGGGTCATGATCCAAAGCTCAAGTGAAATGCCATTTGATTTTAGTGTCACTTAACACTTCATTCAACATTTTTCAGTTTCTAATCTCAGAGGAGATGTAGGACTATTGTGTTATTACGATGTAGTAATATAATTACATTAAAAAGCTCAAAGAAGCATGAGAAATGTCTTCATCATTTAAATATCATACTGGAGAATGCAACATTAAACACATAACTGTTAAAAAGATTTTTACCAATGGATTATGATCTTTATGGCAAATGATAGTGAAATTTCTAAAGTGTCTTTCCTATGTGCACACATATGCAGACACAAGTGACAGGTGGGAGCAACAAGCATTGTCACTAGTAATTCTTCTGATACAACTGTACTACAATAGTTCAGTTCGAGCTTGCATAGTTTAATTGCTATTGAATACTGTGAGACTCTACATCAGGGGTTAGAGAGATGGCTCAGCAGTTCACACCACTTTCTCTTGCACAGAACCTAGATTCACTTTCTAGCACCCGCAAGTTGGCTCACAACTACCTCTAACTCCAGTTCCAGGGCATCCCCTTGCCTCTTTTGGCCTTTGTGGGCACTGTATGTACAGTGTGCATAGTCAGTCACACATGCAACAAACACTCATTCTTACACATGAAATAAAAATAAGTTTCTAAAAACAAAAGACTCTAAATTAGGGCATATATAACTGCTTTTCTTACAATTTAATAGAATTCAGATATCACCATTTCAATGCTGAAGGTATTTTAGTAGGATGAGAATGGAAGTAATCATGACATAAAATTATCTATTGTGTTATCTCATATGTTGTTGGATAGTCCATTGTCCTTGAGATTTTCAAAGAGAAGCACAGTAATAAATATTAATTTTAAGTGTTGATGTTTCTTTGATACATTCAAAAAGGCTTTAGCATCTGTTTGGAGGACATACTATGGAAATCTATTTTAAATTCAGAATCGAACAATGTTATAATCACAAAAACTTGAAATGTATATTATGCACTTATATAAGATAATAAATATGTAAGTTACTTTTTAATGATTTTATGTAGGAACTCAATTATAAGAAGTATGTTTCCAGGTCATGTTTTAAAAGTTGATTGTGCCCTTTATATTCATTTCCAATATAATAGTCACATGAATAATTGATTCAGTGTCTGATGTCTAAAAGTATATTATGCTATTTCAATCTGTCAAAGATCAGGTCATACACATTCGAGGAACATTGTCATTAATATTTAAATTATATTCTTTTAGATTATGACAAACAAAGCTAAAACAATTGAGGCTCAACATCTTTATATATTTTCATTTCTAGTGCAAGGGGTGAGACTTTAGATTTTGAAGATGGGTTTCTTACACATCACATTCTTACAATGTCTTAGCTGGTATCTGTAATTGCAATTTCTTGAGAAAGACTTAAGTCTTATATGATCCTCTGCTTTAAAGAATACAAGACTCACAGGAAAATATCTTAGATCATCCTTTGGGCCAGACTCAGTCACACATTAAATTTGAACATAAATTCAGAGTTGCTGCTAATCAAGAAAAATGTATGGCTTCATTTCCCTCAAATAATTTACATGTTAAAACTTCATTAATCTATACTAAATATCTGTTCAAGGTGAGAATACAGCAATTATTTAATATTCTCTAACACCAATAATATTCATTGTCAAGGAAGCAAGTAAAATTGTGTTATCATATATTGCTTCAAATATTATTATTCTTAAATTTTATCCCATGTCATGAGATGAGAACTATATTCTTTTAGTTTCTAGAGTTTGAACACTTTGTTCTTCCTCATTGCTTGGTATTTCAGCTTAATTTAAATTTTGTCAAACATCTGTGATATACAATTGCTGAAGCATTTTGGTGCTTTTATAATTTAAAATGTTATACTTTAAAATATTTTTCCCATTTTTAAATTTGCAATTTATTCTGTATATTTAATGCACGAGATTTTTTAAAGTCTTAAGAAAATATTTTTAAAGTTCTTTTGAATTTTTCAAGTTTCTTTTGCTTTTAAAAGCAAAATCTGAAAGTGATAAAATTCAGAAAAGAGAAAGGTTTACTGAAATTATGGGATAGCTTACAGCTGAAAGAAGAACCACCTAGTTCATTAAAGGAGACTGTCGAGAGTTCCCACTGGAACACTGAGGCAGAGTTGTCCACCCTCATTTAGTCCACAGCACTCTATTCTTTGGCTACCTACCTAGCACTCACTCTTTTCTACACTAGCAGTTTCAAAAGTACCTGTTATAAGTTTGATACCATGTCTTACATGCTTTTCACACAGTTGATACTGACTACAAACTTGAAACCAAGACCAAGAGAAGTAAATGGAGAAAACAGAAAATAATAGTGGCAGTGCCCTTCAACATATGAGGGTGATGCAGTTGAGGTCATTTCTTCTTAGTACTCAGGGCAACTTTGTGTTTTGTTTTGACCAAACTTGAGCTAGTACTGTTGAGGATGAGGGTAGAATATCCTCAATAAAATATCTATACATAGCAGACTTTTCACGATGTGGTAGACTTGTATCAAGTCTCCGAAATAGCAAGTGAACTCCATGGCATCAGAACCCTGACACCCTGGAGAGACTCTAGCCCCTCATAGGCACTGTCATTAACTTGGGAAATATTTCACAAAAGATTCACATGACATTTTTCTCTCTTATCCTTGCTTTAATCTTGATATTGTTTAATATGGAATAGAAAATTTCAAAGTTCAAACAGGAGTCTCTATAGAATTAGAATAATTCAACATTATCAACCTCACAGATTTAAAATGGGACATTATAGACCAAACAACCAAATACTGTCTGTGTCTGTGTTGTTTTTTACTGAAAACAACATATTAAATAACCCCTTGGAACATTCACCAGTGACATTGTTATTATTTGACTAGTGCCCATATGCTTAAATAAAATATTCTGTTTTGGTTTTCTGAACTAGCATATTGGTGAATATAAGCAAGTATGCAAATAAAGAATTGTTTTATGTCCTTAAACATTTGCTATCTTTAAACATTTATAGTAACTTTTCATTTTTTACACAGAATAAAGTTATAGAGCACAGCACAAATTACTGAGCATCAAATCTGTGAATGATAGTCTTACCCTAACAGCTTATGCAAGAAATATTCCATCTGTATAGGTATAAGTGTAAATTTGTTATGAAAGAATTAGCTAAAATTAAAACAGGAACAACATAGAGAAAATGTTTTTCAAAGAGGTGATGTATGCGCAAAATAGAGAGGAAATAAATCTATAGACAATAAATGTTTATCAAAATTAGCAGTTATGCTTCTTAAATATGAAAATATCAATTCCGATCTGTATATTTTGGAGTTGAAAGGAAATATAGATATCTAAAGATCTGAATATTGCATTTCAGTAGTTAAAATGATTGCCTGATGCATGTCAGTACTCACTGCTCCAAGTCTTCCACACCTGTGGGTGGAAAAAAATGAGGAAGAAAATCAAACTGAGCACCAGAAAACTTCTTTTGACTCCCAACCCCTACCCAGGGTACTTTGATTTTAGACAAATGGCATTTTATTTTGAGGTCAAGTTTGATTCAGAGCTGATAGAAGTCAATGTATCCAACAGTGCAGGAAACAAATAAGACACCGAGGGAGAAATGGATGGAAGAGAGCCTCTTATAGACCACATCGGTACCAAGACTGGGGAAGAATAGGATAATTTAGTGCCATGAGAAGAGGTCCTGAATTTGAGAGACATAACCATGTTCAGAGATCACACAGGATTTCACTGTTTGGGTAAATCGGCAAAGATTAGCATAAAAAGTAACCATGTATGAATTTATATCTGTCATCATCTATATCTGTATCTATATATCTCTATATATGTCTATGTATATGTATATGTATACATAGACATATATATACTCTATCATGCATCTATCAATCTGTCTGTCTATTATCTATCTATCTATCTATCTATCTATCTATCTATTATATATCTGTCTGTCTACCTAACTGTCGATGTCCTAAACCAGAAAGGAAATGTTAATGATCTAGGAGAGATGCAGCTGTAAGGCAATAAAACTTCTGGGCAAGTAGGACTTCATTGAGGTAGAAGACGAATGTGACAATCGATTTCTGAATTTCAAAATGAGTTGTAAGGAAGAAAAATCAAACAATATAGTAGTTTATCAGATTAATAAAAAACACAGCAGATGTGCACTGCTTTTATTTTCTGTGTGCAATACTGATATCATTAATGCTCAAGGTGGACACACATGGGAGAATTTTTGAAAGTCATTCGTATTTCTCCCTGTGAAATAAGAAACATAACCAGTTAAGAGAGAAAGAGTGATGGTAAAATGAAATATTTCTTCTTCGGTTTCCAGTCAATCACCCATTGCTAGTACTTTCTCTTCTGGATTACATTTTCATATGCTTTTTAATTATTTCATTGAAAATTTCATATATCCTTGGAATATATTTTGTTAATATATATCTCCACTAGCACACTACAACTGTCTCAAGACCCATTAAGTAACATGTATCTCTACTTCATGACCTCTGATCATTATTAAGCATGACTATCATTATTAACCTGTAGCAATAATATGATGCTATGCTCTTTGGACTCTTTTGAGGAGCCTGACACCCGGCTATCAAATGAAACACACAGAGTCTTATTCTTATTCATAAACATCTGGCCTTAGCTTGGTTTGCTTCTTGCCCACTTTTCTTAATTTATCTTATCCTATCAACCCTTTGGCCTCTGTGTTTTCCCCAATCTCTTACTTGTTTAAATTTGACTCTTACTCCATGGATTGCTAAGATCAGGATTTGTGTCTTCTCTTTGTTCTGGCTTATTGGAGCCCTTTCTCTCTAGAGACGTACCTTGCTCAGCCTATTTATAGGGTCCATGGCTTGGTCCTACCTCAAAGCAACTCTGCATGGTAAGCCTTAATCTCTCTGCTGAGTCGATGGGCAGTAGAAAGTGGGGTAGGGAGTGGGAACTGAATTAGGCATGTAAAATGAGAAAAGATAGTTTTTAAAAAAATAAATTAAAATAAAAATGTAAGAATGGGAGAGAGAAATAACATTTTTTCTGAAAGTCAAAAAAAAAAAGATAGACAAAGTATCACAGCTTTACAGGGTTAAAAAATGCAACATAATCAAAAGTAACACAGCTTAAAATGATATTCCCAACATATCCTGCTTTTTTTCTAAACAAAAATGCAAAACATAAACTTAAAGTAAGACTGTATACAATAAGAACAATTATCAAACAAAAATTGCATTTCAATGTACTGAATTCCAATTCACTTGTGTCTGGTGAACTTAAAAAATTACTCCATAATCTATTCTACCCTAGTAAATCCACAATTTTATTTCTAACTTACATTCTATCATATCTAAGAAAACTGCAACTATAGCTATCTAGTCTTCAATTCCATCAAAGTCACCAGAAGGATTTAATATTATTTAAGTAACCAAAAAGTGCTTTGCAAACAACTTTCAACAACTCTAGAAATGACTGACACCCAAAGTTCCTTTGCAACACTGAAGGTTCCATCTTCAACCCACAGGTTCATAGATTGTGTGAGATTTTTCAGCAAAGCAGAAAATTTTAAAGACTGTTCTACCTATATTGGCAATTTTGTCAGTCACTTTCCTCTGTATCCTGCAGAAAGTCTGGCAGTTTCTTTGGTGAAGCAGGAACCCTGAAGGAGCATCATTTCTTGTTTTGTCACGGTTCAGTGGTCACTTTATTGTGAGTCCTGCACGTCCCATTTATTCAACATACAGTCAAGTAGTCAAGGCAAAAGTAGTATCTTGCCCGAATGGCTTATCTTGCCACAATGAAAGCAAACACCTATGGAGTTTCATCAATGCCCATCATCACTGTCAGGAGTCAATGCATCTCATTATTGTGAAAAACCTTAGGTTAATAAAACATTTTAAATGTCATATTCTATAGGTCTTTGAAGTGTTTGAAGTCCATTAATCTAAAATACACCTACGTAACCTAGCAAACATATCTGTTACTAAAATTTGATTGTTCTAGATTAACTACTAACCTCATTTCTTATATATATGGAATTTTCAAATGAACTGCATAAACACAATATCCCAAACCAGAATAGAAACATGTAAATAATATGTCATAAAAAAAGATCTGAAATTTGTATCAATACATATAAGTCCTTTAAAAGAAACTGAAACATGTAAACAGTGTGACAAAATTGACTTTGAATTTGTATCAATATGCCAAAAATCATTCCAAAGTATCTAAGATTAATAGCTGTCTTTTTATATTATATGCCTATAAATAATACTAATATCGATAACCCACCATTTTATCAAAATCCTCCCACAGCACAGTTCTTGGAAACTTGGGCACAGTTTTCTCTAAACTTTTTCTGGCTGACTGTGTGCAAAGTCCTTTCTAGGGTCCCAAGGAGAAAATTTCAAGATAATTACCAAGTCCTGGGAAGACCATCAGTAACCTGTGTTGATGGATATCACCGGTCAATTTACAGGTAGTCTTCTTTTTCTTTATTTTTGTTTTGGTTTTTGTTTTGGTTTTTCGAGACAGAGTTTCTCTTTAGCTTTTGGAGCCTATCCTAGAACAAGATAGACAAATCATAGACCTGGCTGGCCTCAAACTCAGAGATCTGTCAGATGGTCTTCTTTGATCAAACCAAATCTAACCAGCTGGACCAAATCCACAGCCTCTTGTTTCCCGTGGAAACAAAACAAAACAAAAACAAAACCACTTCTTCAAAGCATTTTTGAGTTCCATATGACAAGTCCAGTTTTTGACTTTTTAAAATTTAAGGCATTCTTCAAATATCTAGTATGGTTTATTTCTAGTTTCTCTCAATCCCAGGTCTCTTAGCAGCTATCTTTTGCTTTTCAGCAAACAAAAAAACTCAAAATCAACACAATAGCCACACTCCCTGTGTATCTCCCACCTTGCATGGCTTCTTCTTTTACACTCTATTTTAAGACTTCACTTTATTTTTAAACCACTCATTGTTTTCTATGACTATACCCCTTTTCCTTTTCTTAAGTCTACACACGTTGTTAAACACACTTGAACCTGTTTTGAAGTTTTTCCATCTGGACTTTTTTATTGTGTACCTTTAGCCTTTCCTGACTGCGGGAGCAAACTTTAGACTGATAAGTTATGCCTGATACTCCACATGGCTCTCTGCTGGCTCTACTGCTTCTTGGCTCATGACAGCAAAGCCTAAAGCTTGCTTCCCCGTTGGAGGTTCATCTCACCAGGAACCCCATTCAGCTTTCCCAGACCTCTAGAATGTCAATGCTTGAGCAGCCGCAGGCATTTTTACTTCGTCTTTTGTTCCTATTTAACATACTGGATGTTCAAGAGTTCCTTGACCTTCAAAATTGTTCAGCCTAAACTCTTAAAGGAATGTATCTAACCCCCACTTTTTTCTTCTCAAATCTTCCCAGGCTCTAGCTACAGATATGAGCACCATGTTGGTAAGCCAAATTGTTGCAATATGATGCTATGCTCTTTGTATTCTTCTGGGGGCTCCGGCACTCAGCTCCCAAATGAATCACACAGAGTCATTCTTATTTATAAACATCCGGCCTTAGTTTGGCTTGTTTCTTGCCTGCTTTTCTTAATTATATTATCCCACCTGCCCTTCGGCCTCTGTGTTTCTCCCATTCTCTTAATTCTTTAAATTTTATTCTTACTTTTATTTTAATTTTATTCTTACTGTTTAGCAGGATGGCTGAACCCTGATGTCTTCTTCCTTCTCAGGCTACTATGCCAGAACCTGAACCCTTCTGTATATGCGCTCTGCCTGCTAGCCCCACCTATCCTTTCTCCTGTCTCGTTATTGGAACCTGTTTAGAGGTGTTTTTTTTTTCATCTGGACCTTTTTTGCTGTGTATCTTTCACCTTTTCTGGCTGCAGGAGCAAATTTTATGCAGATAAACTATACCTGGATACTCTGCATGGCTCTCAACTGGCTCTACCTGATTCTTGTTTCATGAGAGTCAAGCCTAAAGCTCGAGACCTGGCTAGAGGTTTAGAGCTTTATTAGACCATCAGGTGTTTTTGACAGGCAAAGAATCACAGCTTTACGAGGTTAAACAAATGCAACATAAGCAAAAGTAACACACCTTAAAATTATAAACCCAGCATTAACCCCCAGTTCTTATTAGAACCATCCATAAGCACATGCTTCAGGAGTATGAGCAACACCTGAAGCAAGTCAAGCTTGTCAAGGTGGATGGAACAGGCTTAGGGCGTGTTTTAAGAGCCTGGTCCTAGTAGAGGTGTTTAATACAACTTTCAACGTCTATAAACACACACACACAGAGAGAGAGAACATGGAGTGTGTATGTTTGTGAGTGTAAAACTTTTAGTATTCTCCTTAAAAGTGGTGGTGTATGTTTATCATGTTTTTTTTATTCACTATAGACAACTTATAAAAATGACATAGAAGTCAAGAAAGGATAAATAAAATGGTGTATATGATGGGATTGTTCTCATTAATATAGTGATATTTTATTTGTGTTTTGTTATATAAAGACTGCCTGAAGATCAGAGTGCAAAGCTAGCCACTCATCAGCCATACATGCCAGGCAGTGATGTCACACACCTTTAATCCCAACAGCCCCACTAGTTAGCCATAGAGGCCAGGCAGTGGTGGTGCATGCCTTTAGTTACCAGCAATAAGACAATAAGACAGGATGAGACAGGAACTTGTTTTCTTTTCAGTCTGAAGATTTTCATAGAGGTAAGAGGTCTCTAGTGGTTGGCTGCTTTACTTCTCTGATCCTCAGGAAAACTTTATTTATTAAAACATAAATAGAATATCACTCTACATCAATAAAAATTGTAGTGGTTTTACCAGAAATATTATGGAATTGGAGGTATCATTACTGTAGTTTAAAATGAAATGTCCCCCATGGCTATATATTCCAGGGTCTTGTTTGGAGGCTGATGGGAAATGTTGGTATCATGAAGGTTCTAACATGATCAATGTACTGATCTCTTAATAAATGTATATGGCAGATTCTTTGGAGGTGGTAAAATGTAGGAGTTTGGTTTATCACAAAAACGAGTGGAGTCAGCCTAAGAGAGAGAGCATATAGACTACAAATGTTAATATTATTGCTGCAGGGAACCTGAAATCCAATCATGCTCATGTCACATCATTGAGTGTTCCTGAAGATGATTGTGTAGTTAATGAATTTAAAGATTTCTACACTAAATTTCCCCTGTTTGTGTCCTACCCCTCAGTCTCAATTCTGTACCTTCATTTCTTACTTCTAGAATAGTCTTTATTCTTTGTCATAATGTGTAGGGTACCCTTTTTTTCCCAGGAATTTATTGAATTTCAAAAGAGATGTCAAAATTAGATTTTAGAGAAATGTTGGAAGCACCATGATTACAGGGGTTGTTAAATATGTGGTCAATGTCGTTTTAATTCTTAGATGAACATAGATTTTGGAAAGCATGGATAGACTATTGTGATGTGAGTGTGATAAAGCTAGCACAGGCTGATGCACTGGAGCTTTGTTCCCAGGTAATGCATTTTAGGAAGTGAGTAGTTCCTAAGTAAGAACTCAAAGTTAATTGATGCATTAATTCATTGATAGAATGACAAAATGAGGATATTATTGGGAAGACCATGAAGAGTGGGAAGTGGAGGCAGATTGGAGGAAAAGTGATTTTAGGGTGTTTCCTGAAGGGCTCAAATTTCCTCAGTGATGCATTCTTCTGATTATGTTGAACCTACTGGTTCCCATCACGATGATATTCTACTGTATTGTACATCAAGAATCAAAACTGTTAAGAACTGTGGACTGAACTCTATCAGTGAGAACTTACATAAATATCCCCCTTTTGTTTGTATATATGGAATACTGATTGTTATCACTAAAAATCAAATATTACCCTCTTATCAAATAAAAAAGATCATAGTCAGAAAGACACAATGAAAAGACAGATAGGAAAGATTATTAGGTGAGAGAAGGATGATGCACAATTAATAAGGATTCAGAGAGAGAAATTAGGGTTCAACCTGAGGATCTAAAAAGCAAAACAGTCAGCCACTGACTCTTACCTTGACCTCCGTTCAAAATGGCGATCCTGCCTCCAGGAGTCTCAGAATGAGACTGTGTCTGAGGGTTGTCTCCACCATCTTATAATCCGCTCTAGGGCCGGGACTAAAGGAGAGCATTGCTGGGATTAAAGTCATGCACCGCCTGGTTTCTATGGCAACACGTGTGGCTACTGGGATTAATGGTGCATGTCTTTGTGGCTACTGGGATTAAAAGTGTGTTACTATAACCTGGTCTGTAAAGCTGATCAGTGGAGCTGTTTTCCTCTCAGATCTTCAGGCAAACTTTGTTTATTAAAGTGCAATTAAAATGCCACTACAAAAGGGAGGAAAAAGAAACATAAGTGTAACAGTAGAGAATAAAAAGGATATGTATAATCAAAGTATATTGCATGAATATGAGAAAAGGCTACAATCAAATTCATCACTTCCATGATTAATTTACACTTAAAAAACAAACATAAGAGAACATTTGGTGCTTATCTCTAAATGACATCTATACCTATGGCTGGTGATTTCTACATAATTTTGAGGAAATTCACTTTAAGTTGTAAAAACAATATTTTTTTGCTTCTACAATGTCTCTTTCCAGTTGGTTTTCCCTGCTTAACTCTATTTTGGTATGTTCCTCCCACCTTCTATCCCTACTATTTCTATCCTTCCCTCCTTTCCTCACCTTCTTTTCTCCTTTCCCTTTCTTATTTCTTCCATCTTCTACTTTTTAAGATTATTTTACTTTCAATTTTGTGTGCATGTGTGTGTGCATTCACACATCTGCACACATATGCACACAGCATGTATTTGAGTGTAAAAATATCCATGGTGAAAGGAGAAGTTAGATGCCCTGGAGTAGAAGGTCATTAGGAACCACTATGTACGTGCTGGGAATTCAATCTGAGACATCCATAAGTGCAAATTGTAATTTTACTTACATACTACATATTTACACACACATACAGACACACACCATACAAAGCACAGAAACCTCCACAAGATTATTATAACCTTCTATATCTTATGCACATGCAACGTTTGCCCCATTCTTTTTAAACTTCCGGCACATTTCTCCATGTCTCCTCCTGTTCATCAACAAAGGCAATCTCCCTTTCTCTGAGCCATCATCCTTTTTTCTATACAGTTTCAAATATCACCTCTCAGGGAAGCAACTATAATTACACCTTCACTTATTTAAAATCTTCAGAGGCTTTGTACAGAATAACTTGTGGAATGCTATAAAGTGTTAATGAGTACTTGAATTTTCTCTTATAGAATACACCTCTATTATTTTTCTTCTGAAAGAAAGCAAATTACTATGCTATTTTTCTCATAAAGTTTATAGATATAACTTGTCTAAAATGACAGAATGTTGGTTTGGCACAGCTTTATTGAACTCCAAGAAATTTGATTTTCTAAATTTATTTTTCTTTACTGCTTCATTTTTCTCATATTTAGATTGTTAATGGATAGTCAAATGAAGTTATAACAAGTATTTAGAATTCAACAGAATGCCATAAACTGTATTTTAAGTATATTAGAAAGCATTATTTTTTGTATAGTACATAACCCTAATAATATGTAAAATTAGTTACATATGAGAATGACTGTAAATTTGTACCTAACCTAATACAATGAACAAAGTGCAGATGGAAGTAGCTCAAAGTGGAAAATGAATGTTCTCCAGTCTGTCTGAACATTACTAAGGAAAGCCTTGGCAGTGCAGAAGTCTCCTGTCATCAAAATGACAGTAACTCCTCAGTAGGTCTGTAGGCTTTCATCTCCATGACCACATTTTCCATTGCTTTTTCTGCCCACATTTTGCCTGCTTCTTGATTCAAAGTAAAAACCCTGGCAAGTTTTCTATGAAATTCTGTGCTTTCTTGAGGAACAAGTGATTTGCAAACATTTTTAGAAAAATGACATCTTAAGGCAAGGGTGGCATAAAGCTTGTGTAACCCATCAATGTCAGAGTTAAGTCTCACTCCGGGAGACTCGTAGCTGACACTGCTTGAATGACTGTGAACCAGAAGCTAGATGTCCCAGAGCCCTATGACAAAAACAAATATTACTGGTCTAAACAAACAAGAAATACAATGACTTCTCATGATATTCTGCTGTACTCATAGAACAGTGCCCTATGCAGCCATAATCAGAGAAGCTTCTTCCTGCAGGAGATTGGAACAAATATGGAGAACCACAGCCCCACATTACACACATACACACAGAGGGAACTTGGAACACAGAACTCTGATTGGGATGTCTCAGTCAAATCCCTCCTCTCAACCCTCAGGGAATCATTTGGAAGAGGAGACAGTGGGGTCCAGATTGAAACAGAGAATTCTCAACAGAGAAATCTTAATGGCTGAGAAACACTTAAAAAAAGGAGTTCAACATTCTTAGTAAGCATGGAAAGGGAAATCCAAATGACTTTGTGATTCCGTATTACATCTGTCAGAATGGTTTTACTCCAGCTCATACTGGAGAGGATGTGGAGAAAGGGAAACACTCCCAAAATGCTGGTAAGAGCGAAAATTTGAATACTCACTATGGAGATCAATATGGTTGTTCCTCAGAAAACTGGAACTTAATCTACCTCAAAACCCAGTTATACAACTCTTGGGAATATACCCAATAAATGCTTCACCCACCACAAGGACACTTGTTCAACCATGTTCATTGCAACTTTGTTCATAATAGCCAGAAACTGGGAACAATCCAAATGCCCCTCAACCAAAGAATGGATAAAGAAAATGTGGTACATGGAACTGTAAAAGATCATCCTGAGTAAGGTAACCCAGACTAGAAAGATAAATGTGGTATGTACTCACTCGTAAATGAATATTACCTATTAAATAAAGGATAATCAATCTAAAATCTACGTATCTAGAGAGGATATGTAACAAGGAGGGCTAAAGGGGGATGCATGAATTAGTCTAGGAAGAGGAAATAGAATATATTTGTGGGTAGGCTGAGGGTAGGTAGGGATGGAAAAAAGAGGGATCAAGGGTGAGAGGGATGGAATAAGAAAGTACTGGGAGAGATGACTAGAATTGAGGGTCATTTGGGGGGTGATATAGAAACCTAGAAAAGTGGAAACTCTCTGGAATCTACAGGAGTTACCCCAGTGAAATCTTTTCATAATGGGGGATATAGAGCATGAATTGGCCATCTTTCATAACCAGGCAAGGCTCCCAGTAGTGAGACTTGGACATCAACCCAGAAATAAAACCATCGACCTACCACCTGTCCATCCTGCAAATTGTTCTTGGGCAACAGAGACACAGAACTTGTGGGAGTGGCCAACCCATGACTGGTCCAACTTGAGGCCCACGCTGTGAGATGGAACCATACCTGATACTGCCTGTATGGCCAGGAACCAGAGGAAGGATAGCCCAGAGACCCAGGATAGAACCAAACAAGCCTGGCACACACGCACACACACACACACACACACACACACACACACACACACACACACCAATTATATTCTGCTATACTCAAAGATTGGTGTCTAGCTCAACTGTGATCAGAGAGTCATCATACAACAACAGATGCAGAGATTCATAGCCAAACATTAGGCAGAGTTCAGGAGGAGGAAAAGGATGAGAAAAAAAGTAAAAGCCATAGGGGATGGATGGAGGACACCAGGAGAATAATTCCCTCCAAATCAACTTAGCATAGCTCTTGAATTTACAGGGAATGAAGCAGGATGCTCAGGGCCTCTACTGCTCTGTGCCAGGTCCTCTGCTTATATATTATAGAGCAATTTAGTACTTTTATGAGATTCCTGAGTTGTGAAGGAGTGGGTCTCTGATTCTTGTGCCTTCTCTTGTTTTTTTTTTTAACTTCTGTTAGTTTGTGTTGTTAATCTTCAATATGATTGTTTTTTGTTTTACCTTATTATATTGTCTTTTGTTATGCTTTGTTGTTATCTTTTAGAAGCCTATTCTTTTGTAATGAGAGACAGATGGGAGTTGGGGAGGAACTGTGAAGAAAAGAGGAAGAGAAACGCTCATCAGGAAATATTGTATGAGAAGAGAAATTATTTTCATTAAAAGAGGGAAAATAAAAAGATAATAAAATAACTGATAATAAAAAAGATAAACAGTAAAAACTTGAAGAGCCAACATAAGAGCTATGATTCTCAATCAATTAAAATCATACAGCAATCTGAAAAATGATTTACAAAAGTTTCTTTAGATGGAACAAAATTTATAATGTTTAGCTCTATTAGCAGGAATTCCATAGGGTTTGAGACTGTAAAAAGGAAAGAAACTATATCATTCTTCCATCTTCTATCATGTGTAAGTTCAGTTTTACAAGTGATAGGACAGCCAACTATTAAAAATATTTTTGAAGTTTAAAAAATTAAAAACTGTATAAAAACTTCAATGCATTATTAAGTTAGGTTTAAGCTGTTTATTGGAAGTGTAAGATATGTTTGGAATATTTTGTCTTAAACAAGGCCCCACAGATTATGCTTAAAAGTTAATCCCAAAGCCAGGTGGTGGTAATGCATGCCGTTAATACTAGTACTCAGGAGGCAGAGGCAGAGGCGGCCGTATCTCTCTGAGCTTGAGGCAGGGCCAGCCTGGTCTACAAGAGCTAGCACTAGGTCAGGCTCCAAAGTTACACAGAGAAACCCTGTCTTTAAAAACCAAAAAATGAAACAAATAAAATTAAAAAGTTAATTCCAAAAACTAAGATATGTATTATTTTAACAAAAAACTATGTTATATATTTTAGTAAGTATATAGAGCCATTTGATACATACCAAGCAATCTTTACTCTGTTTGTGACTTTACCGCATATTTATGTTGCTTAAGCACTTAAGTAAATTTTCTTGATGAGTTCACAAATTTATTAAATCAAGAAACAATTGAGCTGACCATAGTGCATAGTGCTTGCTTCTCATCCCAGCTCTTGTCAGGCTGAGGTAGGGTAATTGCCACTCATCGGCCTGAACCCTGGGTTGCATAGTGAATTTCAAAGCCACAACAAGCCCTACAACAAGCAATTCACAGTTTATAACGATACCAAGAGTAGTAAACAAACAATAAGTATTTAAAGGTTAAAGGAAAAATGGCAAAATTGGTTTAAAACCAACTTAATTATAAAAAATCTATACATGCAAAGATTGATCTTTGCAAAGTAATTGACTTTTTATATAAAATAGACTTTTCCTACCAATTAAATTTAAAGGAAAATGTGATTTTTAAATGGTGTAGGAGGTCCTTCTGTTTATGTATTGCTTTCATTAGTTAATCAATAAAGAAACTGCTTGGCCTGATCGGGCAAAACTTAGGTAGGCAGAGAAGACAGAGCTGAATTCTGGGAGGAAGAAAGCAGAGTCAGAGAGAGCCGCCATGGAGCCGCCAAGTCAGACACACTGAATCATTCTCAGTAAACCATGACCTCGTGGTGAACACAGATTATTAGAAATGGGTTAAATCAAGTTGTGAGAGATAGCCAATAAGAGGCTAGAGCTAATGGCCAAGTAGTAATTTAATTAATACAATTTCTGTGTGGATATTTCAGGTGTAAGCTAGCTGGGCGGCCGGGATGAAAAGCAGGCCCTCTCCTCCTCCTGTTACACTTAAATGTGTAATTTAATAATCTGTGATTCCCCAAATCCAACTAATTTTTTTTGTGTCACAGTTTGCTTCTTCTGAGATTAACTATGTCCTACTAACTCAGTGGACAAAATATAATTTGTAAAATATAATACATCTGATCAATTTAATATTAGCAACAAACTAATTTTACCTACTTCTTCTAGAAAATTCTATATTTTTCTCCTCATTGTGAAGGAGAAAATGTGTTTGGAGCACAGAATCAGAATAAATACATTAAATGATTATCAAGCATAAAGTTAGATAGCGCTCGTTAATTTCGAACTGTAATTAAAATGATTACTGGAATTTAGTTTTCAAGGTTGTGAATTTGCTTCTTGTTTTCTTTGATTCATTTAGAAATAAACTTCAAAATGAATTTCATGGAATTGCATGCAATGATTCAGTATCACTGAAATGATTTTTTCTCTTTTGGTTGTCATTGGGCATTACAATATTTTGTCAGAAAAATTGAAAATTTTTTAATTGTTAACATCCTCTAGGAACTTTATATAAACTTTATTTTCTTTCTTTTCAGATGATTATTGATGTGTTAGTCATCCATACTATTAGTTACTGAGGCAAAAACAGTTGTAACATTTATGAGATTTTTTTTTGTTACTATGTGCAGGGAAACCTTATTGAAAATAACTAGGAATCATATTCTCTGACTTTCTCCACATTTCTTCTCTTTGTAAAACATCTGAGTGTCTTACAGTAGATTCTCACTTCACGGAAAATTTTTCCTTTTACTTGAACAAAAATAATGCAACTTACAAGACAATGCTGCCCACTCCTTCCCCTGGAAAATAAAACTTTTTTATTTAATTAGCACTTCTCCTTAAAAGCAGGTGTATCAATTGCACAAGGAAGGTCAACAAAGAATAACATGCAGTTATTTTTAAAAAGAGAAATGGATGAGTTGTCTAATTTTAGAAAACTAATGGGGGAAAGAAGGAAATGAGAGACAGAGAAAGAAAGACGAGCAGTCACAGGCCCTGTCTCACACCACAGACTTTTCTAATGTGGAGCACACTGTTCAATATAATTTCTCACTATCATTCTCACCATATGCTCTTTTCTCTTAACTATTGCATACTCACCATAGATTCCACATTTTGGAACCCAGAGAGGACTCTTTAGAAAAGATATAATTTTCTAAAGCATTCTGCCAACCTAAAGCCTCAGCAAACCATGATCTTCATCTTATCTCTTTAATGCAGTTAACTCAATTCATGTGCTAATGAGTATGCCAACAACAACATGTCACTTTGCACTGTAATTTTTTTCTCAGAAACAGGTTGTCTCCGGCAGCCTTCTTATCCCCCTATGCATTCCTTATTACAAAGTGCAGGGGCAAGACAGTCTATAGAAGTTTGCGCTGCTCTCGGAGACCAAAGTTTTTTCTCTAGGCATCCCACTCTTGTCAGGGCATCTCTGAACTCCTGCAGACGCTCCACTCATGAAGCAAGCATGCCATTTCCTAATATATAAAGATTTACAGACTAGTGAGATTCCTCCAAGGAAGCCTCACCTAGGCTTTCCTCCTAATGAATACTGAGCCATGTTTCCGAGCCTTATCACTCATAGCAAAGCTTAAGTAAGTTCTACCCTAACAAGAAGGTTTACTATCTCATATCATGGGGCAAAAGGAAGACTTCAGTTATGGGCTTCTTACCCTCAGGCTGTTCAGCTATATTCTCATGTGTTGCTATTCACAGCCAGAACCACGCAATCTCTCCTTTCCTACTTGTCTTTGGTTCTATCAGTTCCTATTTGGCCACAAAGTGTGTTGTATGAATTGTTTTTTTTTTGTTTTTGCAGATGAGACACAAATATTTCCTCTTCCTAGATAGAGCACCAATGACAGCAAAGTAACAGATACTCCAAAGTCGAACTTGATGTGTGTTTGTGTGTGTGTGTGTGTGTGTGTGTGTGTGTGTGTGTGTGTGTTTATGGGAGTTACTGACAGGATTGTGACTGAGGAGTTACTTACATGATCCAGGAATGAACTAAAGGCAGTTGCATCACCAAAACCCCATTCTGCATTCATTATGCCTCATGAAATCTGTACCATTAGTGCTCTCTTCATAACTTGCATGATAGCATGTAGGCAGACATGGTGCTGGAGAAGGAGCTGGGAGTTCTATGTCCCAGTTGGCAAGCATCAGTAAGGAAGACTGTCACACTGGACATAACTTGAGCATCAAAGCCCACTTCGTAGTGATGCACTTCTTTCAATGAAGCCACACCCTCCAATAGTGCCACTCCCTCTGGAACTATCTGGGTCATTTTTATAAAAACCATCACAGGAGATAAAAGATCTGTGAAACAATGTCTTTCTTCTGCATCAGTTTTAATGCACAAATAATTATAAAACATTGCACACTATTTAAAAAATATGATGCAACTTGAGAAGTTTTTGGAGAACATTGAGAATAAAATTTTACTTTGTAGAATTTTGCCTGTGTCAAATGCCTGCAATAAAATTTGTCTCCTACCCCACATGCACTTTGAAACCTGTTTTTGTGAGGGAGAGGATGAGGGAGGGGGAAGGGAGAGAAGAAAAATTTAAACATTTTTTATTTCAGCTTCCAACCATTTCCCTGCCACTTTACCTTCTTCTCCCTTAAGAAGTGTATATCTCTGTGAAAATACTCTGGAATGGCTCACTATAAGGCAGATTCTGTTCGTCCAAGACACTAACTCCCTTTTCTGTAAATCTTCAGGAAACAACTTGTGTGCAATTGATTCTTTCTAATTAGAATTATCTTTCCCCATTTTCTGACCACATTTCATCCACAGAGTGCAAACTAAATACAATTTGATAACAGAAACTTTATTTTAAATCTCAGCAAATTCACACATTCTGTGCATACATGGAAAAAAATGATACCTATTTTATGTTTTATGGTCACAGTGTACTCTTTACTATAATTTAATACAAAATAATACTTATTACTTCTTTGATACATATTTTGGGTAACCAAAGAATGGGAAAAAATTATGTATGTACCATGTTGCCAGGAAATATTTTAAATGGTCTTTATTTATTAATAAAATTTATTTAGAATAACACTGTTATCCTAATATTGTCCTTATTTTGTGATAAATTGAAGCCAAAGTGTGTATGTGTGTATGAGAGAGAGAGAGAGAAACAGAGAGAGAGAGAGAGAGAGAGAGAGAGAGAGATTTAGACAGCAAGGATGAAAACAGCAGCTATAGGTTTCCAAATAGATTCTGGTAGTAAAACTACAGTGCAATATTTTCACTCTTTTGCTAAAATGCATCTTATGAATACTGAAAAAGAATCTTACATCATTTACACACTATTTGGAAAATATTTTTATTCTATTTATCTAATAGAAATCTCGCCCATTAAAATATGATCCATTTTCTGTGGGTTATTTTATTATAGTTTCATTTACATTTATTTATCCCAATCTATTCCTGATTTACTGAAAAGTTCTAAATGAATATCTGCAAAAGAGACAGGTTTTCTTTGGCATACTTACAGATTCCCAAAGGTGGCTTTGAGAAAGCACCAAGTTAGACTTGTCGAATGGGTGATAATAAGGAACTTTTTCCCAAAGTAATATCAATTATTTCTTTTTTAAAAAAAATTCTTTCATTTTTGAGATTTATAATAAAACCTGTAAATAATTTTTTATTAATAAATAAAGCTTGCTTAAAGATCAGAATGCAAAGCTAAGCTACTAGAGGTCAGGGAGTGGTGGCACATGCCTTTAATCCCAGCACTCAGGAGACAAAGGCAGACAGATCTCTGTGAGTTCAACGCTACTCTGTGGGACACCATATCCATTCAGAAACAGATGCAGGTGATGGTGGATTACACCTTTAATCCTAGTGTTTGGGAGTCACATACTTTAATCCCAGGGAGGTAGAGACAGGAGTGATATGGCTAGGTGGATAGAGAAATATAAAGGGGAAGAGACAGGAACTCACTGGAGTGTGTAGTTTGAGGTTTGGTGGAGACACAGTGCAATCTAGTCAGTCTGAGGATTGCTTGTTTGTTCTGATTTTTGGTAGAGGTAAAAGCTCTCTCCACTGGCTTACTGCTCTTCTTTCCGGATTTTTAGTTGGAACCCCAATATCTTTCTCTGATTTTTTTTGTTATTTGTGCTATACATAATTATACTTCTCTCCCCTTCCATTTCCTCCCTCCAAACTTCTCACATTTACTTTTCTGTTTTTGTTCAAATTTTCCCATAGATTAATATTTCTTAAGGGGGATTGGTGATAAGTTATTATTGGTCATAGTCAATCTCTTTCTAAAAGAAGACAGAGAGATATAGTATAGAAATAGGATAAAGGGATAGATTATGGAATCTACTTTAATCCAAAGAATAATTGCTAATACCACAAGATTTTAAATTGGTATGGATTTTAGTTTATTGATATAAATTTAAGGTTAATTTTGTTATACTATATGTGTATTTTCACCCTGGTTTAAAATATTGTGTTTATGCAACTCAATTAAAAATATAAAGTATAATTAAAAATACAAAAATACAGTTAGTCATCTATAACAATCAAACTTATAGCTATGTTAGTTATGTTTTTAGATATACAAATATGTATTTCAGATAGACAGTTATTCTCCAAACATTTTGTAGACCTACAGAATATGGTATTTTAAATGCTTTAATAACTTAGATTTTTCATGATAGTGAGACATGTCTGCTCCTGGCAGCAACAATGTACTCCAGAAAAGATGATGGGTTCCAAGAAAACTCTGTATGGAGTTTATTTTCTTTATGGAAAAAGCTAACCATATGGGCAAAGAAACTGCCCTTGCTTCATTTGCTGACAGTTACTGTCCAAACTAGACCAGAAGGACACAAAAAAGGCAATCGTCGATCTTTGCTAAGACAAGATAGGACAGTCCTTTAAATTTCCCTGCTTCACAGATAAGTCTGTCAGATATGCTAGGCTTGTAAGCAAAAGATGGATACCCCAATGTTACAGAAGAACTTTGGGTGACTGTCCAGGCCGCCAGCTGTTTCTGTCATTTCTTACATCTTCGGGAAGTCACTTGCTTGCATTTCCTGCTTACTCAGATAATGTTATTTCCTTCTCAGGTCATTGACAGAATTGAAGACTAGATAATTATAATTTATATTTTTTCTTAATTATGATGAAAAGGTAAATTAGATATAAAACTTTAAATTCATCAAAATAAGATATATGATTAAATATTTTCTTTAATTTTGTCAAATACAAATAAAATAGTTATAATTATAGCTTTTTTAGTTATGACAAAAGTAAATCAGATATAAAACTTTAAAAATCACAAAGATGGAATAAATAAATAAATATTTTCTTTAATTTTATCAAATAAAAATAGACAGATCCAGTTACAAATATTGTAACTATAATTCTTACTTGATAACTGTTTTATTATCTGTATTTTATTATCTGTAATTTTACTATGTTAAAGTAGAAATCTTTTTTTGATTAGACAAAAAGGGGAAGCCTGTGGAATAACTCTTCTGTACTCTGTGATTATATATTGCTCTCATTGGTTGATAATAAAAACTGCTTTGGCCCATAGCAAGGCAGAATATAACTAGGCTGGAAAGCCAAACTGAATACAGAGAGAAAGTAGGGCAGATCTGGGAAGAGGAGAGCCAAACACAAAAGAAGCAGGATGCCATCAGATCAGTAAAGCCAAATCCATATAGCAATACTTAGATTAATAGAAATGGATTGATTTAAATGTAAAGGCTAGTTAATAATAATAAGCCTGAACTATAGGCCAAACATTCTGTAATTAATATTAAGCCTCTGAGTCATTATTTAGAAGTGGCTGCAGGACAGAGAAGCCCCCATGTACAATGGATATATATGTATGTACATTTGTATTCTTAAATATATAATTACATCCTGCTCAGTTTATATAATGTTATTTTTATGTAAGTACTTCTTACTCTGTATACTCATAATTTGTATTCCCCTGTTGGCCAAGGATAGTTAACATTTTATTGAGTTTTATTAGCTTCTTTTTTTATTTCTTCCTTTGAGAACTCTCTCTCTTCAGATCTGTGGGATTCTTATATATCCTTTGGTGCAATATTTTAATGTCTTCTATGTATATCATCAT
The DNA here is from genome assembly GCA_004026605.1 of Ondatra zibethicus. Classification (NCBI taxonomy): domain Eukaryota; kingdom Metazoa; phylum Chordata; class Mammalia; order Rodentia; family Cricetidae; genus Ondatra; species Ondatra zibethicus. Next base: position 108,427 of record PVIU01004174.1, read on the forward strand.
ATACATACTTTTGCTATCAGGTTAAATTTATCCTGAAAATTTAGAAACAACACAAGTTGATATTAGTTGTCACAAGAGAGAGGGCCGCTTGTTTGTCCCGGCCACCCAGCTAGCTTAGCCCCGAAATAGCCACACAGAAACTGTGTTCATTAAATCACTGTATGGCCTATTAGCTCTAACATCTTATTGGCTAACTCTTATTCCTTGTGTAGCCCACTTCTATTATTTTGTATATCACCATGTGGCAGTGGCTTACCGGGTAAAATTCAGAATGGCTGCCTCTGGCCGCAGATCCATGGTGTCTCCTCTCTCTCTGCTTTCTTCCTCCCAGAATTCAGTTCCATTTTCCCCACCTACCTAAGTTCTGCCCCTATCAGGCCAAGGCAGTTTGTTTACTCATTAACCAATACAAGCAACACATAAAAAGAAGGACCTCCTACACCAATCAGTCTTGCAAAGTATTTTGAAGATGCAGAGGCACTTACTACAACTGATGAGAATCTTTGCATCCTCAACTGAGGATAACTCATGCCATTGTTAGGAAGTAGTAAAACATTAATACCATAAGAACATAAAAGAATCATATAGATGAATAAAATTTTCTTTGTTTTAAATATTCTTGGATTCAAATTTAAAACACCAGGAAGAACTGATTGAGGGAGGCCTCATTACACATAGTATGATGACCAAATGCCACTCTGTCTTCCTTCCTGCCTGCCAGTCCAGATGTAGGTGGAACTCTCAGCTCCTCACCAGTACTGTGTCTGCCTTCATTCTGCCATGCCCCTTCCATAATGACAATGGACTAAATCCCTGTACAATAAGCCAGTCCCAGTTAAGTGCTTTCATTTATAAGAGTTGCTGTGGTCATGGAATCTCTCCACAGCAATACAACCCTAACTAAGACAGGAATTAATGTAAAACAATGACAGAATGAATAAAAATGTATGATGGAAGAAAATGAAAAGGAGAGAAATACTCTGCAATGTCTTCCAAAATTGGTGTCAGCTTTCAAAAAGTTTATTTGTAGAAAAAAGATAACAGACATTTTACTCTCTAAGATAAAATCATCTTGAACTTCTCCATTTTACTCCTAATCAAATCAGCACTTGTTATGAATTCACATCAATTCCAAAGCTAAAAAAATATACTCTGAAAAGACATATATTTCCACAAAACCAAATCAACAGCAAATGATAAAGTTAGAACAGCTACTCGGGTAGTAATCATCTTCTGTAAATACTTACTGCAAGCCAAAGCAGACAGAATGCAAACAAAAAATTGGTAAGAGCAATACAGAGAAGGAATGTAAAATAAATGCCATATTTCATCCTTGAGTTACTGGCTCAACCACCTTTCATTGCTGGTGCTCTGCTTGTTTTCCTGAGACCATTGTTTTTCACAGTCTTGTGTCCCCAACTTTGCCTCTAACTTCCTGCAAATCTTAAAAATATTTTAAAATTTCACCCATAAGCACCACTTCCCCTTTAAAATATTTTTAGATTCAGATACATAATCTCCTCATGCCTTCCTTTATTTCCAACAGGTCTTTGTAGGCGAATCCATGAGTGTCCATTTTAAGGCATATTAAGGATCTATTAGGATACACTCATGGATACACAACAAGGAAATAGCCACCTTGGTCCTCTGTTTGCCCAGGAGTGAATGAAGCTAAAAGTCATATCACAGAGCACACACACACATGAGGGGGGGTGGGGGAGAGAGAGAAGCAGAGAGAGAACAATCTCCCGATCTTTCATTTTAAGAGGTCATGTTGACTGAAAAGAAGCACCACCTCTATCAGGCCAGATAGCCCAAGGCCTTGAGTGGAGTGAATGCCCACTAAAGGTCTTCACTGTCTTTTTGTTGCTGTTGTTGGCATCAACTTTAGTCATATTGACATACATGTTTAACCCAGTTAAGAGCCCTGTATCTACCACAACTGACTGTATAAAAATGATTTGCTTTCCTCCTTATCTTCTACCCTAGAGGTTTGAATGCATGCTCTATAAATGAGTCTGGATTAGCTAACTCACACGAGGAATGAGAATGCTAAAATATTTACCAAAATTAGTCAGAGTGTGCATTTTGTCTTTAAATAAAATTACCTTTAAATCCTGCTTGTTATCCTTAAGATGTCGGTAGAATTAAGTAATATCTAAAACATCTCAGTGCACTCACCATATACAGAAGATAAAGTAGTGCAATGTTTGGAAAATCCCTAGTAGGTGTTATAGAACTTCCTTCTGATATAAAGTCATGCTAAATGTGTCACTTTCTTTGTCTGGATTCTCCACTATGTATACCCTCCTCTATGCATTTTAGTTACTTTTCATTAAGTCACCCTTCATGGTGAGCAATTACCTCTATCCTCTCAAGCAAAGGGATCCACTGTTTTTCCCTCTTATCTGAACACTTATCAGCTAATAAAGCTGTTAAATAACTCATAATTGTTGACATTTTTCCTTTCAAGTTTAAAAGTAGATATGTATGTATCTACTCTGCTTCACTTTCTCCTTCATGAACATCCTGGCTCAGCATTCTTAGGAGCTCTCCTGATATTTAACAGTGTTAACCATTGGAAGCCCTGAAGATCTATGGCTTCCTTCCTTCCTTCCTTCCTTCCTTCCTTCCTTCCTTCCTTTCTTCCTTCTTGTGTCCTCATCTAGTTCCAAGCTGTGGTGAAAAGTTCAGTATAGAACTGGTCTCTCATCTCTACCTCTGACTCCACTTCTGAAGTCTAGGTGCACATGATAAGACAGATCCTTCAAGTGTGTCTACTTGGCATGGCACTCGATCAGAACTGACCTCACTAGCCTTGTTAAACTCAGAGTAAACTGAGTGACTTCAGAGAGTAGAAAGAAGGATGTAGGCTTACTATGCTGTATCATCATATTATACAGTGGACTGGAAAAAGATGGTCTGAATCTCCTGTTATAGAAGGGAGCTCATGCAATGCTTTCTTATCGTTCTTCATCACATCACCTTTATAGTTGGCTTTCTTTTTATTTTGAAAGATTTTTAATTTAGAGGAAAATTTCATTTTTTGTCCCAGATTCAGGAAGGCAGAAATGTAGAATCTTCATAAAGTAACTCCTAATAACATTCTGTTCCACATTTAGATCAGGGCCTTGTTCAGCCATCATCAGAGAAGCTTCCTCCTGTAGAAGATGGAAACAAATACAGAGACCCGCAGTCAGACAATGTGTGGAGAGTGAGAGACCAGGGAGCACTCATCCCTAAATGGGATGTATCCATCAAATCCCAACCATTAGGGCTCAGAGAAGCCAAAAGAAGTGAAAGAAGGAGTGTAAGATCCAGAGATGATAATAGAAACCAAGAAAACAAGACCTTCTAAACAAAGCAACACCAATGCTATGAACTCGCAGAGACTGTGGCAGCACACACAGGGCCTGCACACTGGGCCAGATGGAGTTCCAGTGCTGAAAGTAGAACTGGCCACATGCCTCCAACCCTAACACAGAAGTTATCTCCATTTATAAAAATAATATTTGTTCTCCAACAGAGTCCCACTGATGATAAATACCACTCTTAAGAGCATGCTCCATGCCCAGAAGTAGGTGACAAAACACAAAATTAACTCAATGACATCTTCAGACTGTTTTTATCTCAAAATAATGTTTGCCATGACTTACATGTCCTTTGCTTATGTATTACAATGTCTGTTCTGTTTTTATGCGATTTGTATGTGTGCAAACATATGTGACTCTGCATTCCTATGTCTATCTTGTACTTTTCCTTTGTCCCTTTTTCTTCCATTCATTTGTTTTGTTTTGACATATTCATTTTTGTTTTATCTTATTTTGTTTTGTTGTTATTATTATTTACATGCTTATTGTTTTTGAAGGGGAAAGAAAAAGGGTGTAGGTCTAGATGGGAGGGGAGATAGGCAAAAACTGGGAGCATTAGGGAAGGAAAAACCAGAATTAGAATATATATTATGAAAAAAATCTATTTTCAGTAAAAATAATAAAAAAGAACAACAACTAAAATATAAAATGAAAGTAAAGAATGAGCCTTTGGTAAGATGATGGATCCAGAACACAGTAAGAGAGGTATAAAAGTGGGTAATGGTAGTGATTACATTCAAAGTACATCAGCATTTATGAAAATGCATAGTTAGTATTAAACTAATATAATGTTTAAACAGCTTATTAAACTTTTACAAGATGTAAAATAAGAAAAAGATTATCACAAATTAAATGTACCTCTAAAAAGCTTTAATTTCCCTTGTCTTCTTTTTTCTCTCAAATATGAGCACGTATCTATATGGTTGCATATGTCTGCTCATAAGTGATTAATGTCTCTTTTTTCTAAACCATTGTCTTTGTCTCTCTAGTAGACAATAGTTCATAGCCTTAGGAACTAGCTGTGGCTTTTAAGTCATTTGGACTTTCAGTCCATCTTCCTTGGTTTATCTAAAAGTGAATGTCACAGACCCTCATTCTGCAGAGGTTGGGTTCTCAGAACCTTTCAGAATCTGTCTGACCAATACAACATTCTTAACTGATGGGAAAGCAGCATATCCAAGTTTTCCTTGGTGGTAGACAGAAACCACAGGTAACACTTCAAATGAAATCTATTTGATTATTAATGGCTGCTAAGCTTTTTTAGAGAATTCTAAATGAAGACCACTTACAAGATATTAGTATTGAAGCTAGTCTTAAATTCTGGTAGGTTTATTTTGCTATGCTACTACTTTAAGACCTAGGACTAACCTGACATATACTCAGGAATTATTGTTGGCAGACACTCCAATACCAATCATGACACAGGGTTCTGTAGAAGAAAGCCAGAATCCAAGCCATAATAACAGTTGAGATGATGTTGCTTTGATTGCACTGAATGCATTGATTGTGGGGACTCCTTGACTGTTCTAAGTCACTCACACTGGTGGGGTCAGCTCTCCAATGAAAGGTTATGCAAAGTCTGCCATGAAATACGTTTCAGGGCTGGTGTAGGAGGTCCTTCTTTCTATGTGTTGCTTTCATTCGTTGAATAAAGAAACTGACTTGTCCTTTTGATAGGGCAGAACTTAGATAGGTGGGGAGGACAGAACTGAATTCTGGGAGGAAGAAGGCAGAGACAGAGAGCTGCGATGGAGTCACCAGAGTCAGACATGCTAAATCTTTCCTGGTAAGCCACGACCTCGTGATGACATACAGATTATTAGAAATGGGTTACATCAAGATGTGAGAGTTGGCAAAAAAAGAGACTAGATATAATGGGCCAGGCAGTAATTTAATTAATACAATTTCTGTGTGGTTATTTTCGGGCTTAAGCTAGCCAGGCGGCTGGATACAGCCTGCTCCTCTTACTACACGGGGCAATACAGATGTTTCAGCAACTGGTTATGAATGTTTCATGCTCCTCCAGAGGACCTGAGTTCAGTGTTTACCATTAATAACAAGTGGCTAACTATTTTTATTATAACTCCAGTTATAGTGACAATGTGTTTGTCTGACCTCTGCCTGTACTGCATTCATGTACATACATACATACATATACAAGTAGCAACATACACATATAATTTAAAAAAGAAAAATAAAATCTTCAAAAATAATCAGTTTTGCTTTGCTAAGGCAACCACAGAGATTAATGCAAGATGTATTATCACTGGTTGGAAAAATCTTTGGTTTATTTTGATTGGTATCATTACAATGTTTCCTTTATATAAAACATATTGTTATTATGGTACTTCTTGTGATTATTTAATGAAAATAAAAGTACTTTTGGTTTTAACAGATCATAATGATTAGAATATTGTATCTAATATCCTTCCAAAAACTGGAAAATATCAGATTCACACACATACTCACCAAAATGTTCTTTTCTCTAAAATTCTTCCTTCTCAATTACATATATATATATATATATATATATATATATATATATATATGAGCTGCATATTATGATGTTCCATCTCTTTGTAAAATCTCAAACAAGTACATTGAGCAAAATAAAAATGAAATTAGAACCAATTCCACTCATTATTCTCAGCTGTCACAGAATGCTTTTAAAATTGAACAGAACTATAATCTGGAAAAATGATATTTTTAAACAATTTTGTTTGCTCATTTTATTTCATTTTGGGGGTTATGGAATCAAACAAGCAATAGGAGTGCTTTCTTCCTGAAAAGTCCATTTGCAGCACCAAGTGCCTGTCTGTGAGTGGGACAGATGATCTGTACATGTCTTGAATAAGCACATCTCCTGCTCATTTGTCACTGGTAGATCCAAAATCCTGCAGATTTAATGTTCAGCATCAATTCAGTAGCTAATGATTCTCACACAACTGGAAACTAAATAGCTTTCTTCCTTTCCATGTACATATTAATCAGCAAGAATAGTAAAGAGCATGCAGTTTAGTGCAAAGTTGTAAGCAATGACCCAAGCTGCGTAGTGAATACCAGCCTATGAGTTTTCTACTTGATATGCATTGTCTATATTACCTATGCTATAGAAAAATAAGCCTGATTCAGAATAAACATGGTATCAGTCGATATCATGTTGGCACTCAAGTGCAAAACGTAATTCAAATATGGTGTTGTGGGGTGCATGGAGGGGTGCCATGGTGCTAAAAGGGGATCATAACAGAAAAGGACAATAAGATAATAAAATAGAAGTGAAAGTAAAAGGGAGCTAGTGGCAGAGAGGGGAAGCCCTGGCAGAACGGGTGCAGAGAGATTGGGGGTCACTGGAGAAAGAAGAGCAGTAACAAAAACTTTATTAAAAATGTCATAATAAAGCCTATTGCCTTGCCTTATATGCTATATTTAAAAATTTAAAATTTTATTTAGCTATACAAAACAAATATGACAAAACTGATGTGATATAAATTTCTAGGAATAACCTATTTATATATCACTGGAATCAACACAAAGGCAAACTGATAACCAAAGACACAGATACCTTGAAAAAATATGTTAAACTTGAAAAATATCAAATTAAGCAAGCAGATTTCAGTTGTGCAAATATATTTCAATAATGATTAATTTATATTGGTTTAATGTTTGTTTTCATTCAAGATCTTCTTGTATGTCAAGGTTGTTTCTGTTTCCATATCTGATAGTTTGTTTTAATTGTCAACTTGGCAAAAAGCTAGAATTAGTAAGAGATGGGGCTGTGAATATGTCTGTGGAGGAATGTGTTGGCTATATGTAGGGAGGTGGGGACTCCTGCCCATTCTTGGTAGCACCATTCCCTAGGCAGGGATCTTGGACTGTATGACAGTGGAGAAGGGTAATGATATGCAGTGTATATAGAGTATATAGAGACCTATACACTCATAGTGGGAAGAATGTGATCACTGACTTAGGCTCCTGCTACCGAGACCCCCAATGACATTATGACCTTTAACCCAGTACTAACTATGAGCTAAACCAACCCTTTGTTCCTTAGTTACTTTGTCAAGGTAGCTTGTCTCAGCAACAGGTAAGGAAAATAAGAGACCAAATGTCTAAAAGTTAAGACTTATGATAAAGTTAGTTAACAAAGTCTAATATTTCAACAGATAACAAATATGGCATGTCACTAAATTAATCCACTACCTCATGGTTATAAAATTTTTCAAACTTAATTGCATAAGTACAATATTTAATAATCAACATTTAAAATCTACAGTGCTGATGATCTTGATCTTGTCTAGTCACTAGAATTTTGGTTTTTAGAATGAACAAACATTATTACACTTGTAAATAGCAATAAATAATATACTTAGAACTATAACTCAGAAAAAATCAGCCTTATATTTTAAATATAAATCTGTGATGTAACTACAGATTTCTATTTATATACTCTGCATATTCAAAGAGACAAGGGAATTTTTTTTAATTTTGAATGAGTTATTGGAATACTCAGAAATGAATGAAACAAATTGGAACCTTTGAGAATTAATTTGTGTTTTGGAAGACTTGACCAGGATGGCCTCGATGTTCCCTCCACTTGACCAAGTGTAGGCAGGTTATTATCCCACTGAGGAGTCACTGCCCTTTCTTTCCTTACAAGTTTCATATAAGACATTTTTAATCAAAAATTCTGTCTAAATCAGTCCCATATAAATACCCTTAAACACTTATTGCTATTTTCACAATCCAGAGAATTATTTTTTTCCTCAGTGATCTCAGAACCACCATTTTGAAATGCAGAAGTCTGTGACGATATCTACCCATGTCCAATCTTGGTAGACTAGGGCCTTCTTTCTATGACTGCCATTAGCGAAGGCAGAAGAATCCTGAAAGCAATATCCACAAGATGAGAAGTAGCTCAGACTGCCATTATAACCATTCATCTACCTCCCATTTACAGCTCTCCAGAATGTTTCCTCTGGTTCTCTTAGCTATTCAAATATCTGTCACCTTATATTTCAGCACAATGGAGTAAGTCCCAAGTATTAGAAAGGGAGACTCAGATTAAACTTTCCTTGTCTAGTTGTACAAGGTACAATTTTCATTTCGTGATTATTAAATGAAAGATTGACATTCATTTCAACAATAGCACCAAAATTTAACTGGATATCCATGTCACTTAGACTGCCATTTACTTACGGTATCTCCATTTGTTTAAAATGTTGCTTTTTCTGCAATATGGTAGCACATCCAGGATGAAGGCAAGCATTTCTGCCTTCTTCCAGATAACTATGTTCAGAGATGTCTTGTTTGCTAACTATATTTAATATTTTATCTGTGTAGTCTGTGAATATTCTTTTTCTTCTTTTATATTTTACATAGAGAAAATAAAAGAAAGTATAAGGGCAAAAGGTAATGATAAAATGAGATGGTGCAAAGTGAAAAGTATGTAAACATGGGGAGATAATGTGTTCATTAAGTAAGTTTGATAATATGATATTAAACATGTGTGTTATTTGAATCATAAAACATGAAACATGAGCATATTGAGCATTTTTTTATGTTTAAACTTATAATCCAAACAAAAACATAAAATTCTAAAGTGTGATTTCAGGACCACAGAAAATGCTTTTATAAATACAAACTTTGAAGACTCAAAGACACATGAACATAATAATTACTAGGAATATGAGAAAGACTATACCATTATTAGTCAAGAGAAATTTGACATGTAATGATTGTTTTCTTATTACCTCAGAGAAATAAATGCAAATACTTGTAGGAAGGAATTGAATTATCACTTTATAAAATTAAGGGATTATCAAGTACCATTATAGACATGAAAATATGTCCATCTCTGCCCATTACTTAGAACTTCAAAGAAAACATTTCACTGTCATTCAAAACATTAATTGTCAATTATGTGGTTTGAGTTAACATTTGTATCATTTGTGAGAGAACTATGGTCATATTTACATAAATTAAAATTGCATATATGTTTTAATCTATTAATTTTTTGTATTCTTTCAATGAATTTCCCTATATACTCCTTAAGTTATAGAGAGTAAATGCATAGGGAAAATAATCAAGTGCAAAAAATATGGACTTTTATAACAGAGAGCAGTATTTTCCTGAATGTGATAGCTCTAGGTACTAATACAGAAAGCTTATAAAGTATATCCATGATTCATATCACTTGACAAAAGTAATTATAAGCACCATAAAATGGACTGTTTGTGAGTTCAAAATCAATGGCCAATGTCTGCAAAACTACAAGGAAAAATAAATGTGGGTCATATGTAAAGGAAAAATCTCCTTATGCATTTAAATTATGTTCTGTTTTTTGTGTGCATGCATTATTTTTATAATAATAACATCACACAAGCTGGAGACAGTCATGCTAGTTTACTGAGAAGAGCAAAGATAATTAATTCGTGATTGCACAGGTGAAGGCATAAAAGGCATTTATTCTCAATCTGCAAATTATAGAGAATTTAGTTAAATAAGACCCACTTTTGTAAAATTTGTTAGAATTCTTGACTTATGTCTCAGTCAATGGATATAAGTAGTTTTATTAAGTTTGAAATTGTGGATTCTGCAAATATCATTGAGAAGACTAGGACATTAAGGGGGCTGTTTTCTTTTAAAGTTTTTTTTATCATTTTACATATCAACCCTATTTCTCTCTCCCCACCTTTGTCCCACTTTCCCCCACCTTCCCTGCTGGAGGAGAGAGCCGTTTGTTTGTCCCAGCTGCCCAAACCAAAATAACCACACAGAAACTGTATTAATTAAATCACTGCTTGGACCATTAGCTCTAGCTTCTTATTGTCTAACTCTTACATCTTAACTTAACCTATCTCCAATCATCTGTATTGCCACATGGCTGTGGCTTACCAGGTAAAGTTCTAACCTGAAGCTCTATGGCATCTCTCTGAATTCATCATCTCTTTCCCAGCATACAAACTAACTTTTAACACCTAGTTCTCTTCTGCCCTTGACATAGTCTCAAAGCACTTCTTTATTCATTAACCAATAAAAGCAACATATAGACAGAAGGACCTCCCACACCACTTCCCTTCACCTCACTCCCCATCCATTCCTCAGAGAGGGTGAAGCCTTCCATGGGGAGTCATCAAAGTCTGTCACATCACTTAAGGCAGTACCACAGCCCTCCTCCCAATATCTAGGCTAAGCAAGGTATCCCTCCATAGGGAATGTATAGTGAATTTGGTCGGTACGATGAATAACTAAGCCAGCTCAAGAATAACAACTATACTTTAATGGTTATAAGGGGAAAACTCACTCTACAAGTGTGGGAGGTCTGACTTCCTATATGTCCGGTGGGCACCGAGCAGAGAGGGTGCACACCTAATTCTCCCAGTTTTTCCTCCTCTGCTGCAGGTAGCCACACCTTAGTTAGATGTGATTGGTTTATAGGGTTTCCCCATCATCTCCCCCTTTTGTCTAAACAAGATCGATCCAAACCCAATACAACTATATACAATAGGAACAGATACCAAATATAAAATTACAAACAATAAACAATATCAAGTAAGGAACGTATAACAAAAGTTTTATTAAACATTTTATTTCAAGGAGTCTAAATATTGCATTGAAATTAAGCTTGGCTAAATCATGAGGAAGGTAACTACAATTATCTAATCTTTACCTCCATCAAAGATCTGAGAAGGGAAACAATATTACTTGAACAGGAAGTGCAATCTAGAAACTTTCAAAATGTGCAACAAATGACAGAGACAACTGACTACCTGGGCAATCACCCAAAGTCTCATTTGCAATGTTGAAGCAACCAATTTGGCTAAGGCCTAACGTAACTGACATACCATTTTTAAAGGCAAGAAACTTTTTAAAACTATCTTACCTTGTCTTGGCAGAATATGACAGTCCTGTTTTATCCATTTATGGATACTCAATATCTCTGTCAGTGAGTGCGGTATGGGCATTTTTTGCCCAAAGGCCAGTTCTGCCAAGAAGAAAGGCTCTAGGTGGAGTGTTTCTTTAGAGTAAGGTCATTTCACTTCTGCCAGACAGGCTTGCACCCCTTGTGTCAATGCCACAGAACTGAGGGGAAAATGCTGCAATTAAAGACATAGTGACCAAATACAGACAAAAATCAAGACTGACACCCACCTCCCAGTGTTGTCCCTTAGCCATGTAATCACCATTTCTGCATAACCTCTTGGCTTTACTGCAGAGCTGCCATTTTTCCGGTGACATAATGCTAAAGACATTAGAGGGGAGAATGTGTGCAGACTGCGGATACATGGGAGATCAGTCTTGGGCAAACATAAAAGACCCCGTGTATCATTCTGTGTATATGGGAATATTTGTAAAGTGATCAGTTGTCTTCACTTGTGTTTCCTAAATCCTAGGATACTCTCCAACAGGCCATGAACTTAGTTTTGTATTTTTCTAACCACGATGACAAGCACAGCCTTTAAAAGGAAACTGGTTTGAGATCTGAGAGCTGAAAATTGACAATTTCAGTCCTCTGACTGTCTTCTGTAGAGATTAAAGCACCTTTTATCCTCTGTGTTTGCAGACGAAATAACAGAGACCTCTCCCTTTGTAGCAGAAGAGGGTGTGCTTTCTAAGCTGCTGATTTACCTCTTTGTGTTCTTAACTATGGCTGCACAGGAGCTTCTGCAAAAGAGATTCTATATTGTGCTTGCCTCAGCCTAAGGATAAGCCCCATAAAGAGCAAGATAGGAAGGCCTATGAGACGGATTGCTTCCTGTATCATGTATTGAGGGATCCACTTCTATTACAGGTCTGTACTTGGGTACATTCTCAATTTCTAAAGCTATTTGTATTTCTGTCATATCAGATTTTAATTCACCATATCTATTAAATGTGTCTTTTTCATCCTAAGTTAGGCTTTAAAAAAATAAATCTCTCATTTGTAAGTACTTGTATGGAATTATAAAATGCTACGTCTATTTTAAAATAACCATGGGAAATGCTTCTCCTCAAGGTCCCTCTCTGTTCAGTCACATGTTCAAACAGGTTGAATGTGGTTCTGGTCACCACAGGCCCTTCTGCTTGCCTCATTATCTTCCTTCCTTCGTCCTTTTCTTTTTTTATTTCCCATTGACCTAAAGTAACATTTTCAGCTTGAGTTACAATCATATGATAGCTGGACTTTTTTTTGTAAAGCAATTTGATAAATTTGAAAAATTGAACTACTTCCATGAGAAATAAAAAAAAAATGATGGTTGAGCCTTAGTGATTTCTCAAGGTTACACCATTGAAAGGCAATGCAAGGTCATAAATTCTCCTATTCTCTTAAGACATAACTTACAGAACAATCTATGACATGGAAACAGGAGTATGTTCTTTCTTTCATTTATTTTTTTGGCACAGAACTTGAAATCCATAGGTGTGAGTGATATGTTCTTGCTCTTTCAGCACAGAGAAAATTTCTGGAATGGTACACATGACTGCCAAACTGTAAGTGTCCCCATTCTACTTCGAAGGTAAATCACAATTGTTAAGCTTTAGGAAATAAATCTCAACAGACAGAGCTATGAACCAGTGTCCTATCCCTGCCCTGTATACTGTTTCTCATAGAGAATTAAATGGGAGGGGATTTGTAGCTCATATTTCACACATCTGCAGCTACAGCTCTAACAAAGCACATTCACAAGCTTATTTTTAAACAGGTGTACTTTACTGGTATGCCATGGTTTCAGAAGTATTTTAGTTAGCAATGTAGCCTGTCAATGTTTCCTTTTGTCTTTTTTAAAATATGATATTGATTTTTTATGAATTATTAAGATAACAATGATAGTCAACAGTTATTTTTTTAAAAAATTTAATAAATTCTAGAACATGTATTAGTGCTAATAGATACTTTAAATGTAAATAAATTTGATGTTTTTGGAATCTGTACTGTATCTATGTAAGAAACTGACAATACAGGATTTAACTTTAAGAAAATCGCAACCAAAGGAAGGAAGTAAAGTAACATGGGAGAAACGTAAGCTGTAACATTTGAGCATAATATTCTTGAGGATGTCCTAAAAGGGAATAAGAGCAGAGAAATCACTATGGTTTGATCAGTATTGATCACTATTGAGAACATGAGTCACTTTACAAATACAACATTTAATGTTGATGTTCTATTTTTCACAGCTAATTTATGTGTGAAATTTTACTCAACTAGAGGGAATAACTGGGTGACAAAATTCATAGACAGAATATAGATTATTTCACTTAAGTATGGCCTTGTATAGACCAATTTAGCTGGTCTGTTACCGGAGGAACATGAGGAACTCCGGGGTTTAGGAGAGTGTACATTACAGGCTTTCAGTGTAGTTTTCAATGTTACCTGCTTTCTTTTTTCTAAGACAACTTTTCTAGCTCCTTACCTACTGATGTCACCATTTCCTTAACTTTCAGATAATCTGTAAGGGCCACAGAGAGGAAAAAATAGTATGCTCACCAGAAGAGAGATTAAAGAGGAATCACGGTGGTTTGCTTTAATCTTCCAAAGCAGGGTTTCAAGCTTGAGGGCAAGAGGTTGCTGCTCTTTATGGGAAAGATATGGAAATGGGAAAATCCCAATAACTTTTACTGTCTCCAACTGAAGAGTGTAGATGGCAAAAAACAAAACAAAACAAAACAAAAAAACAAAAAACAAAAACAAAAAACTGGGGCAGAGTAAATAGAACACAGCCTGGTATGACCCAGCAGATGGGCTTAAAGTCATTGCCTACAGACCATTGGTCATCTATCACAGAACCTGTCCCCAAAGGAAAAAAGTGCTCAGGGAGGTATTTATGTGACCATAATTCAGAAGAAGGGAGGAGGCACATACCCAAACATGAGAATGGACTTTGAATCCCCTCCCTTCAATAGGAGATGAATGTTCTTGCTACATGTCTATCAGCACCCTTGAAGGAGAGCATAAATGGGGAAAAACTTGACAAAATAAGGGATCAAGCCAGATAATGCTGAATGCGAGCAAAAGAACAAAGCATCTGAAATACTTTGTGTAAGCATAATAGCCTATGTCCTTAAGTGATGTGTAGAAGACTGAATCTCATGATTGTCATCAGTATAAGGCCACCCTAGACAAGATAAAATGTACTACTTTGTAAGACTCATTTCAAAGAAACAAAATAGCCACAGAACTCCAGGATATTCTTATAGTTTTCATGATTATTTCAAAGTAAGACATAGTTTATGCTAGTTAGCCTGCTTTAATTTATGTTGTGCTGTGTGTTACTTATACTGAAATACTGCACTATGCTTCATACATACATATGGCTATTTTCTGCCAAACATAATGCTAAGTTTTTTTTTTAAATGAAAACATACTCCAGGGGAAAGCAGCAGTGCAGACACTTTGTTCAAACTCAGTTATTGTCAATATTCTTCCTTTGAAACTTTTAATTTTCATTCATGTGCCTATGAATTTGTTTCTGTGTGACTATACCCATTTATAAAGCCTAAGGATTCCAGAAGACAGGTTGCTGTTCATGAACTGCCAGACATGATGTGGGGATGGAAAGTAGATAGAAAGTTTGTTGTAAGAACAACAAACTTGAATAACTATAGAGCCATCCCTCCAACCCTGAAAATGCCCCTTGTGAGTTAGAAAAAAGAAAGGAAGGGAGGAAAGCAGAAAGATAGGTAGATGATAGATGATAAGTAGACAGACAGACAGACAGAAGATAGATAGATAACCACAGATGTGGTTCCACAGAGTGGACATAGCTCATCCCCATATGCCCAGGTTCTGATTTCAGAAACTCAGAAACAACTCAAACTCTCATGCTGGGTCTCTATGACCATCATGGCCATCAAAATAACAAACCACAGGAGGTAAAATGTAGTTCCTTTCAACACACTAAGTACTCAGTGTTGATTCAAGCTTCAGAAGTCTGACTGACCCCAAGTAGATTATTTGTTGAATATTTAAGCACAGTACAATTTGGGGAAAACTTCCCTGGTAATAGTGAACTCAATCCTGTGTGCACAATAGAGTTTAAGATGTGATTACATCAAAACTCTTTGTAAAGTACATGTGACACCTTCCATAAAGATAGATTCTCTAGATTGGCAAATTCATGATAAAGGTCTAGGGGAGTATCTAGTGTGGTCTTAGATACACAGATAAAGCAAAGGTCACCAGGCTATTAATCACTAGAAGATTCCCGGCCTTATAGGAGGGAACAGGTTATACATCTCTTCTTTTAAATGAGAAATCTTGTGTATTTGCCATTCCTGATTCCTCTTGTGCAGAAGTTCTCAGCCTTCCTAATGCTGAGACCCTTTAATACAATTCCTTATGTTGTGGTGACCCCAATAGTAAAGCTATTTTTATTGCTATTTCATAACTAATAGTTTGCTACTGTTATGAATAATAATGTAAATATCTATGTCTTCTGATGGTCTTTGGTGACCCCTGTGAAAGGGCTGTACAACTCCCGAAGGAGTCATAACCCATAGGTGTAACATTCTGCTCAATGAATAACATCTCTCCCTTTGCCCTTCTCTCTACCCAGAGCACTCCAGTCTTCACGTCTTCTTCCATAAACATGACTATTTACAGATCCATCATATGAGCAGGACATAACCGTGCTTACCTTTCTAGGGTTGACATATTTCAAATTAAAGTCTAGGTGTTTGGTAGAAGGGATAAAGTTTCTTTTATCCCAAAGAATTAAACATATTTCATTTGTCTTATATACATTATTTTCTTTGTTTATTACTCTTTCACAAAAATAACAAAATGATGATCCAATAATTAATATTGCCAAGAACTGTTCCAAAACCTTGAAACAATGAAAATATTCTGCATTAATTATTCATACATATATACTTAAAATTTATACCTGAATGCTATATATTTTAAATTGTATATAAGTATTTAATTTATATATATTTATATGTCATATAATATGTTATTATAATAGTATATAATATATAAAATATGTATATAGGATATGCATTTTTACATTGGTAATGTTTAGACAATTCCAGGGTTTTTTTTTTAGTTTCTGATGAAGTGACATCAAGCAACTTTGTAAAATATGGATCATTTTTCAGGAAAGTCAATAGTGTATTGGTACATATGCTCCAAGAACTGGGACTTAGCACTGGTCTCCTCTCTAGGGTACTGGTAGAATTCCTTTGTCCTTTGAAGTTTTACCAATTTATATTTCCACCAGAGTTTAGTGATGGTTCCTAGTTATGTGTGTGCTTGCAGACATATGCCTTAAAGGCGTTGTATCCTTGCTTCTAGATAACTTATTTTTTATTTTGACAGGTTTTCTGAGTGCGATCTGCTGTTCATTTGCAGTGAGTGAACTGTTTGTAATTTTGATTATTTTAATAATTAGGTTAAGAACACTTTCACTGAGGATTATAAGAGTTCTGTATACAAAATGTTAGTCCTTTGCCTGATATGCATGTTGTAACTACTAAGTCGTGTTTTTGTTTTTGTTTCTTTTACTTTTTGTTTATTTATTTTGCTGAAGCCAATTCTGCTTTGTAGATCTTCATGCAGTTAAATAAAACATTTTCCCTTTAGTTTTAAGAAAGTGAGACGCTCTTTAGAGGCAGGAAACACAGAATTTTAAAACGTTCAGAATTTATTTGTTTTACATGTTTTTAACTTAGTTTTCACTTCAAAATTTCAAATTTTAATAAATTCTTTATGTAAGATGTTATTTATTTTCCAACCTGTATTTTCAGATGCTATGCAGACAAGAAAAAAAACAGAAAATGACCTGATATGGCAGACACTGAAGCCTGGCCTACAATCTGCAGCTCCCTGCCAAACCACACACACTAAATCAGCAACCCAGGAGATTAGCTGCTGAAATGATCAGGCTTCAGAAAGCCAAGTTTCTATTCTTCATTTTTAAACTTCTTTACTGAATCTTTGGGGGTTTCACATCATGCACCTAATTCTGTTCACCTCCCAGTCTCCCTATATTCCTCCCCCATCCCTGTTGTACCACCCACCAAAGAAAGAAAACATAAAAGTCAGAAAGAAAGCAAACAAAACCAAGAACAAAAAAAGAAAGAAAAGAAATGAAAAAAAGTGAAAAAGAGCATTAAACCAAAATAGAGCAAAAACCACACCCCGAAGAGAAAAATCTCTGGTTCTCCTTCTCTCCTGCATCTCCGTTCCCTCTTCATCTGTCCTGATGGCATTGGAGGCTTTGGTGTGGCATAGAGTACACATCCCTCTTTGTCCCATCAGCTTGCATGGCAACTGTCCATTTCAGTGAGTCATTGGTCTGATTCAAGGCCTCTGGTTTTTGATACACTATCCTCACTAGATCTTCACCAGAGCTCTTCTGGGCTATGCTGTATCTTGGAGATCTTACAGCTGTTGTTCCATGGTACCAGGGCCTATACAAGCTCCAGCAAGACTTAGATGGGTAGATGCTAGGATGAGTCAACTCCAGACCCAGTTGGGGGCCTCGGTGTTAGACACTCAGAAAAGATCAAACCACCAGTGCCACCCACCTCAGGTGACTGCTGAAGTCAGCTCCTCTACATGCATGCCTTTAGCGTAGGTTTATCCTCTTTTGTAGTGAGGGTTGGGAGTCCTCTCTCCCAAAGCAGGGGCCAGCTCTCTTACTGTAATGGGTAGCAAGAGGTAAGGTCAGCTTTCCAAAGGCAATGAATGGAGGGACTGGCTCAGTATAGCCCTCTGATTTCATTTCCCATGATTCCTAAGGCCCCCTGAGGTGACATTGGTCATGGACCCCAACATGGTCCTTAGCAGCAGTTGAGTCGGGATGTCACCACTGCCTCCAGTGGTGGTATGGCCCTGAGACACCAGTTTGGCCCTTGATCTTGGATGTCTGCATGACCTTCAATGTCAAAAGGATCAATGGACATCAGCACAGACCCTGGCTGCAGTGGGGTCATGAACCCAGATATGGCCCTCAGCTGCAGCTTTGCCCAGATGTCACCATGTCATTGAGTAGTAGCACGGGCCACTCAGATATGTACGTGCGTCCTGGTTCTGAGTCACCTACCTGGTATAGAAGGGTCTTCTGTATTTGCATTACTTTCATTGGTTAAATAAAGAAAACTGCCTTGGCCTTTTGATAGGGCAGCCCTTAGGTGGGCAGAGTAGATAGAACAAAATACTGTAAAAAAAAAAAAAAAAAAAAAAGACAATGTAACAAACGCCATGTTTCTCCGACCTAAGGCGGATATATGTTAAAATCTTCCCAGTAAGCCATAACCCCGTGGTGATACACAGATTACTAGATATGGGTTAGTTTAACATGTAAAAGTTAGCCAAAAAGAGGCTAGAGCTTATGGGCCAGGTAGTGTTTAAATAAATACAGTTTCTATGTAATTATTTCGGACACCGGGAGCCGGGCAAAACAAAACAAGGGGCCCTGTGCCGGGAACCAGGTGCCGGGAACGCAGCCCGCACGCCTCTTGCAACACCTACCCTGACTCAGGTTGTTGGTTTGACCCTGAACTTCTTCATGGTGATTGGTGGCAACTGGAACCACACAGGTCAATCCTAACCCTGACTGCTACAGGGCCAGGGACCTAGACATAGCTCTAGGTGGCACCCTTGGGCTCAGATAACACCCTGGTCCCAGGTGGCAGCACAGGCCATCCATAAGTTTACTATTCTTAATAAAGTCATAATTTCCATAGTAGTCAAATGTATAGGATCTTGTAGGCAGAGACCGTTTCTTCATTCCTGGCTGCCCAGACCCGAAATAAACACTCAGAAACTATATTATTTGCAATGCTGTTTGACCAATAACTTAAGCGTATTTCTAGCTAGTTCTTATATCTTTGATTAACCCATTTCTATTAATCTGTGTCTTACCACGTGGCTGTTACAGCCACATCAAGGTTCCAGCACGTCTGTCTGCGGTGGTGGCTACATGGCTTCTCCCTGACTATGCCTTCTTCCTTCTAGCATTCAGTTTATTTTTCCCTGACTAGCTCTATTCTGCCTGATCACAGGCCAAAACAGCTTCTTTATTAATCAATGGTAATCACAGCATACAGAGGGGAATTTCACTTCGCACATCCCTTTTACTAAAGTAATAATATTTTCCTTCTCAAGTCTTCGATGGGGATTGAAGACTAGATAGTCGTAGTAACTTTTTTCTCATAACTTGGTCGAGTTATTTCTAATACAAGACTTAGATTCCTTAGGATAGGATAATTATATAAACATTAGTCATATGTTTCTTGCTTGATATTGTTTACACTGGTTGTAATTCTAATTTTTATACTTGATCTTTGTTCTTATTGTATATAATTTTGTATTATGCTTAGAACCCTCTTATTTAATCAAAAGAGGGCGGTGCTATAGGAACTCCTTAAGCCAGTAGCCTTTAAGATACCAGCCCACTTGGGCATGGCCTCTTATACTATAAATGTCGATATAAAATGCATGCTCACTCTCTCTTCCATCTGGTGGATTCGGTTCTTAGTTCCCGTTTGTGCAGAGGACTGTGATCTGTGAGTCTATCCCTAAATAAATAACCCTTTGTTATAGTCAATCCTGAGCTAGTGTGGGATTTCTTTTTAGCATCTGTCTTCAGGACCTAATTGGGATTGAGAATATCACTGATTTTGTCCATGAGGACGAAAGCAAACAGCTTTCTCTCGGCAGCCACACAGACTTCCCTGCTCTTATTTGACCACTTATATCTTTCTTACCCCATTGGCCACCGAGAAGAATGAATCATTGCCATTCCCTTCCCTCACCTGGAAGCTACTCAGACTCAGCTTGACCGTGTGTCTCTACACAACACGAACCATATTGCCCAACTCCCTTGAGATTTCGGGAGAAGAAATAAACCCTTTGCTTTTCTTATGTATATGGTTGACTTATATTCTGTGACATGTGTGCCAGGAGAGGCAGTTTAACATTCACAAAGAGACACTGGGACTTTTTCTTTTATCCAAACCTGCCAGCACACAAAATAGTCAGAAATGAGTTTACCCAAGGAAATAAAATAAAATAAAATGAAGCACTAAATACATAAAACATAACATTTTAAAAAGCGACCTTATAAACACATTTTGAACTCATTTCAAATATCTGCAATCTTCAGTTGGCCTGGAAGTTAACAGGGATTGTGAGTATGGTAAAGTTCACTTTATTTTTTGACATTAGCCTTTGAGAAAAGCAATTTAACCCAAATGCCATTAAGGTTTAGGCTGTCATTTTATAAAATGCCTGGTTTGTCCTGCTGCATCTAGAAATGAAATATGAGTCTCATTTATCTGAGTAAGGATGTCATGAATAAGACTCTTCTGGATGAATTTTGTAGTTTTATCTTCTTTCTTCTTTGCTTTCTATGCATGCTCTCCTAATAAAACACCCCAAAGTAAGATGTTAAAACATGAAAACAAGTCTCTAAAGCTTTGATGAGGGCTTCAAGAATTTACCTTCTTTTTCTGCTTCCAGATCTCAGTCTCTGGGATAATTGTTCTGTAATTAACTGGGCTTCAGTATATGAGGGTGTTTATTATTATAAGGAGAAGTATTAGAGGTATCTGATATTGATATTTTCCAGTGAAGTGTATTTGTTGCTCTTGTAGAAGAACATGGTTCAGTTCCCAGAACCCACATGGTGGCTCACACCCATCTAAAACTCTAGTTCCGTGGCATCCAACCATCTCTTTTGACCTTCATGTGAAGCTCACATACATATGGCATACAAATGTAAATATAGACAAAACACTCATACACATAAAATAAATAATTCCAAGTAAAATAATTTAAAAAGTATAAAAGAAATCAATTAAGGAAAGCAAGTGAGTCTGTGGATATTTTTTCCCCTGATGAACAAAGTATACCTGACACGAACTGGACATCTAAAAGAATTTTAACTCTATTTATAACAAAACATTTTTTTACTTCAAACTTTTCACAAATAGTGAAATCCTAGTGAAAATTTTCCAAATCTTTTGTGTTAGCTAATCAGTTTGTTGCTTTGACAAAATACCTGAAAAGAGCAAATTAAGGGAGGAACTTTTGATTTTATCTTATGATTCAACAGACTGGAGTCCATTATGATGGGAAGGGAGTGAGTTCCTTTGGGATATTGAGTCCACAGCCAGGAAGCAGAAAGAAATGAAGGTGCTCATCTTATGTTTACCTTTTTTAAATTTCCATTCAGTCTCTGATGTCAAATTATGTAATAATGTCACCCATATTTAGAGTGGATCCACTCTTTAGTTTTACACCTCTCTGGAAATTCCCAAATATGCACAGAGGGGGATCTCCCAGGTGGTTCCAAATCCCATCAATTGACAATGACTGGATTAATGACCAGAGCCAGAATACTTGTCATTATTGGCAAAATTTTCACTGACTCGCAGCAGATGAATGAAATTGATATAGTGTTTTTATGTCTCATAAATACTTAAATTTTAAACTTATCCAGTTCTTAGTGTTTAATTTCCCAATATTACTAATAATTTCTCAACTCAAAAAGTTATAGAATAAGCAACAGAGTAATAGTAATAAAAATAACTATGCATAATTCTTGGAGCATGAATTGATATTAAACCTATTTTAAGAATTTGATCACTGATATCACTCTCATGAAAGTTATTTATTTATTCAGTTGTCTAGATGATTCTCACAGAACTACAGAAGTCAAGCATTCACTTGCGTATGCTCTCCATGTTGATAACCCAAAACAATCTTTCTGCAATGAAACACAGTGGTAATTTTTCAGAAATATAATCCTTACAGCAGGGAGACCAGGACTTATCTCTCATAATATTTATCTCCATATACACAGAGACCTATACAATATCAGAAATTAGTAGAACAGAATTATCATGTGATGACAGCAAAGAGTTTGACAAACGTTCCAAAGCTGTGTGCAAAGGAAGCATAGTGTAAAAGGTGACTTTTAGATCGAAAAACAGAAGGCTAGAGTTGCATGAAGGGTTGAAAGTGACCCCTCCAATCAGTCCAGGACTGAAAGATACTAGGTCAGCAGTCAAGAGAACACGCTGCAGTGCCAAAATGAACACATGCAGCCAGTGACACTGTGTGGGCTTAAAAGTACCAATCACGACTATCTATCTTTTCTTAGAATATTATTTATTAAAATTTAATGTGTATTCTAAAGGCAAGTTCTAGTTTATATCTAAAAATATCTAGCTTTAATGTTTTAAAATCACAGCTCTTGTTGATTTATAACAATTAGTGCCAGTGCCCATGTCCCAGGAGCAGCAGGTGGCAATTGACTTCAGGAGATTGGCCCAGCATGCAAGGTAATGATGGATAAAT